>VMDO01007226.1:0-93080 GCA_007922755.1 Pedetes capensis | reverse complement strand
GTCTCCTGTCATTTGTGTCTAATGCATTAAACCTATTTTTGAGGTGGTCTCTGAACTCAGGTGGGATATACTCAAGGTCATACCGTGGCTCTCGTATACTTGTTCTAATTTTCTTCAGCTTCAGTTTGAACTTGCATATGAGAAGTTGATGGTCTGATCCACAGTCAGCACCTGATCTTGTTTTGACATTTTGTACAGAGCTTTTCCATCGTCTCTTTGCACATATATAGTCAATTTGATTCCTGTATGTTCCATCTGGTGAAGTCCATGTGTATAGTCTCCATTTATGATGTTGAAAAAATGTGTTTGCAATGAAAAGGTCATTGGTCTGACAAAATTCTATCATGCGATCTCCAGCTTCGTTTCTGTCACCAAGACCATATTTTCCAACTACTGAGACTTCTTCTTTGTTTCCAACCTTTGCTTTCCAGTCACCAGTGATTATCAGTATGTCTTGATTGCATGTTTGATCTATTTCAGATTGCAGAAGCTGATAGAAGTCTTCCCTTTCTTCATTTGTGTCCTTAGTGGTGGGTGCATATATTTGAATAATAGTCATATTAACTGGCCTTCCTTGTAGGCATATGGATATTATTCTATCACCGACAACATTGTATTTCATGACAGATCTTGAAATGTCTTTTTTGATGATGAATGCAACCCCATTTCTCTTTACTTTGTCATTCCCAGTATAGTAGCCCATATGATTGTCTGGCTCAAAATGGCCTATGCCAGTCCATTTTAGCTCACTGATGCCTAGAATGTCAATGTTTATGCACTCCATTTCTCCTTTAACAATTTCTAATCTGCCTAGATTCATACTACGTACATTCCATGTTCCAATTATTGATGGATGTTTACAGTTGTTTCTCCTCATTTTGAGTCATGCCACATCAGCAAGTTGAGCACCCTAGGGCTTTCCTCCATTTCTATCATCACGGTAGACTGTTCTTGGAGGAGGCAACTCTTCCCCAGTAGTCTTTTGAGTGTCTTCCAACCTGGGGGCCTCATTTTCTGGCACTATATCTGACAGAGTCTCTTTGCTATCCATAGGGTTATCAATGGCTAGTTGTTTCAGGAGTGGCTCGCCAGGTCCTACTCCCTAGTCTGTCTTAGTCTGGAAGCTCAGCTGAAAACCTGTCCACCATGGGTAACCTTGCTCATGTCCGAGGTTACAGTGGCATAGCTCTCAGCCTCATTGCAACACACAAGCCCCCACAATGTGGCAAACTGACAGATGTGTGGGGTCCTCAAAGTATAGTCAACCTTAGTGATGGGAATGGAGTAGAACCCCTAGGACCTCCATTTGCTGATGTGGCACAACTCAAAATGAGAAGAAGCATAGTGACTGGAACAATGGACTCAATCATAAAAGGATTGTGAGCATGGGACTGCCTCAACACCACATAACGACATAACAGATATCTGTAAACAATTTTCTAATTTTGTGCTTTCCGACTCCACGATGATCAAAACTGTTAATTACTGCCCATATAACAGTATAGATCCACACCTTAGCTGAGATTATCCTACAAGCAAAATGACCAACAAAGGGTATGGTTCAAAGTTCTTTTCCCTAGAGGATTTCCTTCACAACTATTCTTCGGGGTCAGCCCTGAGTGGCATTGCAGTGTTATAGCTTTCCATTTTCAGTTATTACCAGCATGGGACATAGAACCATCTGGGAAAAAAAAGCTGTGTTTTTGTCAAAATATTAGTGCCAGGGGACTCACCATGTGGTGGTAGGAGGGAAATAAAGTCTTGTGATGGAGTAGGAACCAATGGACTCAGAGTCATTTGCCTCTGCAAATTGATAATATCTTTGACACCTACTCAAGCTCCAGATTGCGTAGAGCACTTCTACTTAATGAGGAGGTGCTGCTGTGCACATGCAAATTTATAATTTGGCAAGCTAAGAAATATATATTTTCTAATAACAGACTTAGGTCAGGTGGTAACTTGGTGGCCAGTTACCAAATATTGAGTAGGTTCTAGAACCAAGGAATAAGCAAAAAGTTGTTTCTTCAAAAGAACATACTTGTTACAGAAGACAACATAGCTTTAGTTTAAAATTCCAAATGTCTGTCATGCTACTTACCTATAGGGGCCTGCCTATGATGCTATTCAACTTTCATGTCTGTCCCAAGTACTTCATTATCATTGGATCTGTAGGGTTGTATGACTCACAGGGTAGAGCAGCTTGGCTTGCAGACTGGGACTGACTGGGCCTGTTGCAATCTGTAGGGAAAAATTGAGAGGAAATTGGCAAAAACTCCCAAACTGGGAAAACGGGTTTTGAATATCTGATTTGTAAATTAGAAATCTAAGGAAAATGAAAGTAACTTGGTTGCACTTTTGTACAAAACCCTTCCTGATTGGACAATTGGACTGAAAGCTGATTGGCTCAGCCCATTCTGTGGGTGAGCTATATAAGAAGCTGTGCTGTGGCAGCTCAACCCCTTTTAGGCCTTTTATGTCTTTTCTGCCTCTTCGCTTCTTCACCCACACCACCGGCTAAGCAAGGCCTTCTCACCCGTTCCTGCCCAGACCACCAATGAGGAAACAGCTCTCCTGCTCTCCCCCTGGACCTTTGGTGAGGAAAGAACACTCTCCCATTGCAATCATCAACAAGGAACGAAACTGCTCTCCGTCTAATCACCAACAAAGCAACAGCTGTCTCCTCATGACCACCAAGATGACCAACACAGGTGTTTGCCCCTGGAAGGCAAAAGCCCCTAAGACTTTTCCTTTCTCCCATCTCCTCTGGGGTCCTAAGGGCCACAGGAGTCCACGCCCCTCACCCGAGGGTCCCGAGTGAATTTGTGTTTAGTATCTGTGTGTGTGGCGGCGCCGCCCGTCTGAACCTCCAGGCCAGACCGGGAGGCGCGGGCCCCACATAGAGTTGGCACCCGAACGTGGGGCCCAACACAGTCTTCTCTTGCTCTGTCTTCCACTCAAAGTTGGGAATCTGCACAAGTAACTCAGTAAAATGATTAAAGTGTCATGACTGAAGGAAGTATAGATTATCTCAGAATTCAAGGAGGTAAATGCTTTGTCTTTTTCTAGTGGCTGGAGCTACTCCACTTGTCCTTTCCTCTGTAAGGACTATCTCTCTGTCTATCCCAGACTATAGAAATACTAGAAATTTTACTTAGTCTACAAGCCTATAAATTTTCAGTGAGTGTACAAGCCATGAAATTTGTGGTCCTTCTACTTGGAATGCCTGGGCTTTATTAAGGTAGATAAGGATATTGTCTACCTCCTGTTCATCAGTTCCAGTCAATCCAGTGTCATCAACACAGAAGACCAGAATAATAGCCTTAGAATCACTAGACAATCACAGTCCCTGAGGACAGGATAAAAAAAGAATCTGAAGTAAAGTAACATAGTGAAAGTATTGCTGCTTCTGCCATCTAAAAGAATTTTTTTCTGACCATGTTTACTAGCAAATATAGAGAAAAAAGTATCCACCCACATTAACAGTTGAATAACAGGTATCAAGAACTATGTTGATTTGTTCCAGTAAAATCCATATCTGGTCAGTTATTTAAATTGAAGTCACCACCTGATTAAATTTATGACAATCTACTGTCATTTTCAAGGCTGGTCTTATCATTGTACATATCATGTTAATAGGTTGAAAGGGCAAAGTGGTAGTGACCAATAGACATCCATTTCTCAAGCCCTTAATTGAGTAACACTATTTTAGTAGGGAGAGGACTTTCCTACAAGAATATTTATTACTTCACAGGTCAAGAAATTAATATGGCCATTCTTAGCATGCCTTTTCCAACTATGCTTTCTTCAACTAGGAAAATATCCATAGCTTGAAGATCTAATGGATCTATAGTGAGACAGGCATGAGCCAAGACTTAGTTAATCATACAACTTCTTGAAGTCCCAACTTTGACTATTGGACCTCAGTGGCATTTGGATCTCTGGGAATGAACATGAGTTCAGGGTCAGTTTCTGATAATCCCTGGAAAGTACAGCTAATTCCCTTTCTCCAGTACACAGTAACTCTGGTAAGTGGACACAACACCCTTTAGGAAAGATTGGGGAAGATTTACAGTATATATTTTTGTAAACATACTAGATCTTTTACTCAGAATGATCTTGTGTATTAGTTTACATGGTTGCTGTAATAAATTACACTAATGGTTTAAAACACCAAAAGTTTGTTACCTTTTAGATTTGGAGGTCAGGAGTCCAAAGTGGTTCTCATTGGACTAAAATCAAGGTGTTGTTAGCTATGTTATTTTCTGGAAGATCTGGAGGACAATCTGTTTTCTTGACATTTCCAACTTCTAGAGTCAATTTATATTGGCTCATTGTCTTCTTTTATCTTCAAAACTAACAGTGATCAGGAATCTCATAATGCCATCTACTTGGTTTTGACTTCTGCTTCACTCCCATCATTAAAGATATTTGTCATTATGATGAGCCCAACCAGATAATTCAGGATAATCTCCCTTTTTTAAAGGCGAGCTGATTAGAAACCTTCACTCCATCTGCAAACTTAGTTTTCCCTTTGGTATGTAACATGACATATTTACAGTGTCTGAGAGTTAAGATGTGGACATATTTGAGGGGCCATTATTCTATGATCAGAATAATGCCTTCTCATCTTTTACAAAGGGATCTAGATCTGTGATTGACTCAAGTCTGGGAATTTATTGAGGAGACATGCCTGTGTCTTGTAGTGATTTATGTCACACCTTTGTCACTAACTTAAGTTTTGTGTTTCATTTATTAGTTTTGTGTTTACAAGCCATGTAAGAATTTAGTTGGTGGTTCATTCTAGTCTTGGATATTCCATGTCATTTTCAAAGAACTTTAGAGATCAAATCATTTTGATTATTTCTTGGACTTTGTCATTCTGCAATTTGATTACCCACAGAATTCAGGGAACTCATTTACATTGGAGAATTTCTTATTCTCTTAGCAGACAATTGCCACTGCAGAGCCATTTTAAGGATGCTGACATTGCCTCCACCAAAGCTGTGTCTCAAAGCCTTAATGAAGTGTACATACTCTGACCTTTCCCAGGTGACATAACTAGCAGATAAGTAAGCCCTTCCTAATAAGTCCTTTCCTGTATTCATATCTCCATAGCCTTTGGAAGCCTTTTGCTATAGGAGTTCTTCTCAACTGGGGCCAATCTTTCCTTCTTCCAGGAGACATTTGACAATGTCTGGAGACACATTTTTCATATCATAACTACTGCACCTGGTAGGTAAAGGACTAGGAAGGTTGCTAAATATCTACAATTCACAGCCTTCCCTAGCTCCCAAGAAAGAATTATCTGAACATAAATGTCAATAGTGACAAAATTGAAAATGTTACTCTGTAGTATACCAAGGAAGTTTTGATATCATAGCTTCATTAACCATAGGTTGCTTTTGGGCCCAGATTTCAGTTAACCAATTTAGAAAGTATGAGGGGGACTGCCTCTCAAAAAAAAAAAAAAAAACCCAAGAAATGAATGTGAAAATAATGATTATCTATTTCTTTGATGTAAGAGGGATTGTGCACTCAAGGATTTGTTCCTCCAAACCTCCCTATTCATCTACTCTTGCTCCATGTAACGTTTTTGTTTGTTTCCCCAGCTGAAAAACATCCTCAAAGGGAAAAATTTTACTGATATGGAGAAGGTGAAACAAAATATGGCAGAAGACCTAAGAGACAGCAAAACTGATGAGTTTAAAACCTGTTTTGAGCAGTGGAAAAAAGTCTTGATAGAGGTTTTGCGTCAAATGGAGAGTGCGTTGAAGGTGACTGAAGTTTGAATATGTAAAATTAAATACACGAGCTTTTATAAATAAATTCTTTTTTGTGTTTGTCCCCTCTTATGTTAGGGTCATTACCAGCTGCTTGAGCTAGGAAAATGAGTTCACAATCTCTAGTGAATATATCCGTAGGAATAAATTCAATTTGACTCAGTATTATATTCCTCTAGTCCTGGTCTAACATCCTTAGGAACTCTTTTCTGTGTTTCCCAAATTTCTGTTAATATAATTTGGAAAAAACCTCATATTTAATACCTGTCCATCTGGGGTATGATGGATTTAAAGTCATGTTACTAGTCTAGCATCAACAGAGTCAGTGGGAGTTGGTCTTACAGATCAGCATTCAGTAATGAAGAAACTATACTTAGTGGCCATTGCCAGTTCTGTGGGAAAGAGGTTTCTAAATCTCTTACACAGGGAAAGAAAAACAACTTGTTCTGGCAAAGAAAGCTCGGTGGAATTTGGAGGTTTCAGGTACTCAGTGTAATCAAAATCTGGCCAGATATCCTCTTCTCAGGCTTTACACCCTGCCCTTTACCAGTCAGTGCCCTAAACTTAACATGAGGGCCTCAGGATGGGTATGAATTCAAATTACATTGTAGTTCAACCACTCATAGGATAAAATTTGGGTTTAGTTTTTAAGAAATTTTAACTCTGAATCTACAGGAGATAAGATTTCTTTTAGGACAGTCATAGAAGTTCTCCAATTACCTAGCTTCAAGGTAAAACTTAGGGCCTTAAGTTCATCCTCTCTCCTTGAATTTTCTGTTGTGTTTAGAAGAAACCAGTCTATTCCATAGTTTTTACATACATTATTTCCACTATAATGTTCTCTTGCAGCAGCTTACAGTTTTTTTGGCCTCTAAAGATACTTGATAGTACTTACTTGACTCTAGTGATAATTTAAGTAACTATTTTGCTTGCCATAAACTACCAGTGGCCCATTACTACTGAAAGTGAAAGTTAATACTTTTAAATCCAAAACATGTGTTAGCTGGGGGTTCATTATGAAAATAGACAGAACAAATATGAGAATAAGAATTTTAATATGGGAATTAGAGTTTATGTAAATTGTGAGGATCAGGTGGATTTGAAATATCTGAAGTGTTTACTGATGCTGGACCATTGGAGAAATTTTCACAGTGACATCAGGAGAAGAACTGGGGCAGAGAAAGTTGCTTGTTTTGGGGAAATCTGTGAAGCACTGCAAGGTGAAAGAGGACCTTGGGAATTCTGGAAGCTTCCACGAATAACCACTGTGATCTTCCAAGTGTAACAGTTTCTGCTTCACCTCTGCTTTCCAAATAGTGTGCACATTCCTTCACTGGCAAATTCTAACCCAGAAACTTAACAGGGAAGGGTATTCTGGATATTCTAGTTCTCATCCTTCAACAAGACTGGTGGTGCTGATCGACAACAACAGACATAGTATACTCATTAGTTTTATAATTCCTCCTGCACTGGCATTTTCAAACTGCCACCTGTAACAACATTAGTGCTTCAACACTTGTTATTTGACTTCAATCTGCTTTTGAATATTCTTCCTAGCATTGTTGACTTAGCCTCCAAAAGTAACTGCTCAGCATCTGATCCCCAATGTGTTTTAATTTTGCTTGTCAGAACATTGCACTGGCTTAGGGGTGGACACGTTTCTGGATTTGTTGAGTTCCCAGCAGGAACTTTTAGGGGCAAGCTCTTATACTTGAGGGGAGTGTGGTACAAGGAGCTGAATCATTGAAGAAATGAGTGTTAACATTCCTTCAAGTTGTTCTCTTTCAGATAAGGCCCTCCAGAGAAAACCACAAGGAACCAGAAAAAAAATTGCTGAATCATTCTGACTCATTCTTCAAGGTGACCTAGAGTAAATTTGCTCATTATAGTCTCATTATAATGCTAAATTCTCCACCCAAGGCACCCAATTTCTGTCTGCCATTTTTGAACAAAGAATATATAAAAAAGCATGACCGTGGAAACCAAGTCTGTGTAGCAGCTGCAGATAGAAAGCCACTCTGCTTTTCCTTTGCTCCATGGCTTCACCCCTCATAAGATTCTAGTTCAAACATCATTTTCTTGGAGAAGTTTAGCCTGACTTTATACCATGATAATCTATCTGTCAGATCTGCTTGATTATGTTTTCATAGTAGACTGTGTAGTTTTTATAGTGCTCGTTATAATCAATAATTATATATTTGTGTAATTATTTGATAAATGTCTCTGATTCTCACTAAACTGTAAGTTCCAGGAGAGACTGTGACTGTTTTGCTTACCATTACATCACAGTGCCTGACACATAATAGGTGTTCAGTAAATATTTGATGAGTGTGACATTTGATAGCATCATATCATCTCTTGCAAAGCTGATAACATGATATAAAGAAAAGAGTGCTAATGGACCAGCAGGAGAGCTCTGTTCTAGTTGCACTTCAGTTACTATCTTGTTAAATAACCTTGGACAGGTGACCTAAACTCCCAAGTTTTAGTTTACTCATAGGTAAAGTAGAGTACTTGATCTGCAAGGAAGTTCCCCTATAGTTCTGAGTCTATAACTTTTCTGTATGACCAGATATTGAACATTAAATTTTCTTGAAATGAGATGGACATCATATGCTTATTTGAACAAAGAAGATGAAGGAGAACTGGGTATAGTGGGACACACCTGTAATCCCAGCAACTCAGGAGGCTGAGGCAGGAAGATCAAAGGTTTAGACCAGAGGCAGCCTGCATAATTTGGCAAGACCCTGTCTGAAAAATAAAAAAAGTAAAAGATGGGCTAGAGGTCTGACTCAGTGACAGAGTGCTTGCAAAAGCATGCACAAGGCCCTGGGTTCAATTCCCCAGTAATGCAAAAGAAAAAGAGGGAGAAGAGGAGAAAGAGGAGGAAGAGAAGGAGGAAGAGGAGGAGGAGGAGGAGGAGGAGGAGGAAGAGGAGGAGGAGAAGATGATGAAGGACACTGAAAATGCCCCTAAATTTTTAGCTTTGGTGACTAGTGTTTTTCTTTAAACAATAGCAACCAAGCTGTAGTTTGAGGCAGGTATCTGTCTTTGGATTCAGGATTAAGCAATGTCTTTATTATTTTTATTCATTTCCTCAGTTTTATAGACTATACTTGCAACCCCATTTTTCTTGGAAGGTAGCAGCTTGTCTTAGTGTCAAAGATCTGGGCTCAGGAATTATATACATCTAGTTTTAAAGTACTTATTCTAGGTTTGTCATTCACCTGATCTTGATGAAATAACTCTATCTATGTGATCCCCAAATTCCACTTCTATAAAATAAGAGTAAAAATGACTACACCATAAGATTCTTTGAAGGATAGAATCAAATCATCTTGTGAATATGGAGGCCCAGTGGCTAGAATATAGAAGGCACACAAACAATTGAATTGAGTTTACAAATGAGGAAATTAAGGAAAAGTGTGTGTTGTGTGTGTGAGTGTGTGTGTTTGCATTGCTAATGCAATTACAGTACCTATTTCTCAATTCTGCCTGCATCCCAGGTTGGTTTGACAATACTATAAAAAAGGGAAAAGTTATGAAACAGGGTCATTCACAAGAAGAATCCACGTGAATACAAATAGTAGACACACAAGTAACATGAATAGTTTTCAGTATAAAATAGGATGTTGAGCACCAAAGATATTGGGCATTTCTGTTTTTATTCCTTTAATCTTCTTTAATGTCCACCTTGAAAGACAAGACACAGCACATTAAGCATTAAGCATGATGCATAGCATTTTTATATCATTAGATTTTTAAAAGCTAATTAAAAAATGCAATAAAAAATATCAGTTAACTAAAATGCTCAGAGAAGAGAATTATGATTGAGAAAGAACTCTTAACACCATTTTTCCACTTTAGAACTTGAAAGCTTTTTAAAAAAGATTATAAAAATATTCATCAGTAGTCTATGAAACATGTACCTTCTTGGAATATTTTTGGTTTATATCTAAGGATCTGGTGGGGTTTAGCTCAGTCAGTAGAATGCTGCTCTGCACATTCTGGGGCCCTGGGTTTGATCCTCAAGCACTGCAAAAACAGGAGAAGGATGTGGCAATCCATTCCTCAAGCAATCCCAAGACAATCAGCCACTGAAAACCCAATGAGGGTTGCTATGGTCAATCCCAGTTTGACGGTACCTAACAACAACATCTAAGGATCTAATGATGTCTGTGTAATCACTAGTTATCGGTTACTTACTTATTTTTATTTCATTTATGTTTTCTATTTTTATTGAAATATAATATTGTACAAGGGGCTGGGATGTAGCTCAGTTGGTAGAGTGCTGCTCTGCAGTCTCTGAGGTCCCGAGTTCGATTCCCAGCACCACAAAAATGGGAGAAGGACCTGGCAATCCACTCCCAAGGCAATCCCAAAACAATCTGCCATTGAAAACCCTATGAGGGTTGCTGTGAGTCGGACACGACTCGACAGTACCTAACAACAACAACAACAACAATATTGTACATAGTTAAGGGATACATTTTGATAATTCAATACATGTATAAAATGTGTAAGAATGAAATCAGGCTAATAATCATTTCCATCTCTTCAATTACTAATCAGTTCTATGTATTGGGAATTTCATACTCATTTTGAGATATGTCATAGATTGTTTTAACTAATGGTGAACTTACTGTGCGAAAGAACAAACAGAAGTAATTCCACTCCGACTGTGATTTGGTGCCTCTTATTGAACTTCTTTTCATTTCCCCATCCTTCCTGGTCTCTTTATTGTTGTTGTTAGGTGCCATCGAGTTGAGTCTGACTCATAGCAACGCTATGTACAGCAGATCAAAACACTTCTTGATTCTGCGCCAGGCACATTATCTTATTTATACTTAAGCCCATTGTTGCAGACACTGTGTCAATCCATCTGGTGGAGGATTTTCCTTTTTTTCATTGACCTGCCACTCTCCTGAACATGATGTCTTTCTCCTGGCACTGATCTCTCCTGACTAAATGTCCAAAATATTAAGACGTAGACTAGCCATTCTTGCTTCCAAGGAGCACTCTGGTTGTACTTCTTCTAGGACAGATCTGTTGGTTCTTTTGGCAGTCCATGGTATATTCAATAGACGTCTCCAGCACCACAATTCAAAACATCAATTCTTCTCCTATCTCCCTTGTTCAATGTCCAGCTTTCACAACCATATGATGTGACCAAAAATGCCATGGCATGAATCAGACGCACCTTCATCTTCAATGTTCCATCTTTGCTTTTCAATACTCATAAGAGATCTTTTCCACAGCTTTTCCTAGAGCAGTGCATCTTTTGATTTCCTGACTGTTGCTTCCATGGGTGTTGACTATACAGCCAAGCAAAGCAAAATGTTGGACAACCTCAATCTTCCTCCATTTATTGTGAAGGGGCATACTAGCCCAGTCGTGAGGATTTTTGTTTTGTTGATGTTTAGTTGCAGCCCGTATTGAAGGCTGTGATCTTTGATCTTCATCAGTAAATATTTTAAATCTTCTTCACTATCAGCAAGCAGAATTGTATCATCTGCATAACGCAGGTTGTTAATGAGTCTTCCTCCAATCCTGATGCCGCGTTCTTCCTTATAAAGTCCAGTTTCTCGGATTATTTGCTCAACATATAAATTGAAGAGATAGAGTGAAAGTATTCAGCCCTGATGCACACCTTTCTCAACTTTAAACCAGAGTGTGTTTTCTTGGTTCACCTATAGATTGCTCATGAGTACAATTAAGTGCTCTGGTATTCCCATTTTCTGAAGTGTTATCAATAATTTATTATGATCCGCCCAGTCAAATGCCTTTGTGTAGTCAATAAAACATAGATAGACATCTTTCTGATATTCTCTGCTTTTGGCTAATATCCACCTGACATTAGCAATGATGTCCCTGGTTCCCTGCCCTCTTCTGCATCTGGCTTGATTTTCTGGTAATTCCCTGTCTATACACTGCTGCAGTCGCTTTTGAATGATCTTTAGTAAAATTTTGCTTGCGTGTGATATTAATGATGTTGTTTGATAGTTTCCACATTCAGTTGGATCCCCTTTTTTGGGAATAGGCACAAATATGGATCTCTTCCAGTCAGTTTGCCAAGTAGCTGTTTTCCAAATCTATTTGCATAAACATGTTAACATCTCCAGTGCTGCATCTGTTTGTTGAAACATCTCTATTGGTTTTCCATCAATTCCTGGAGCCTTGTGTTTCGCCAGTTCTTTTAAGGCGGTTTCCAGTTTGTCCTTCAATACCATTGGTTCCTCTTCATATTCAACTTCTAGGAATGGTTGGTCATCTACCAATTCTTTTTTGTATAATTAATCTGTGTATTCCTTCCATCTTCTTTGATGTTTCCTATATCGGTTAACATTTTCCCTGTAGAATCTTTCACTGCTGCTACTTGAGGCTTGAATTTTTTCTTCACTTCCTTAAGCTTTAGAAACACAGAGCATGTTCTTCCCTTTTGGTTTTCTGCCTCCAGCTCTTTGCACATGTCATTATAATATTTTTTTTTTTTTGTCTTCTTGAGCTGCCTTTTGAAATCTTCTATTTAGATCCTTAACTTCATCATGTCTTCCTTTTACTTTGGCTGCTCGACATTCAAAGGCAAGTTCCAGCATCTCTTTTGACATGTAATTTGGTCTTTCCTTTTTTTCTTGTCTTTCAAATAACTTTTTGCTTCCTTCTTGAATGATATCTTTTATGTCATGCTACAACTGCTCTGGTCTCTTATCCTTTGTGTTTAATGCATTCCATTTCATTGTTTTATAGGATCAATTTGTTTCTACAAATGAGTGAGAATATGTAGTATTTGTTTTTAAGTTTCTGATTTATTTCACTTAACATAGTGACCTCCAATTCCATCCTGTGGCAACAAATGACAAGATTTCATTCTTTTTCATGGTTGATTTGTACTTTGTTGTGTAAATATACCTCATTTCCTTTATCCATTCATTCACTGAGGGGCATCTGTGTTGATTCTATATTTTAGCTACTACTGTGAATAGTGCTGTAATAAACAAGGGAGTGCAAGTATCTTTTTGGTATAATGATTTCTTCTTCTTTAGATATATACCTAGTAGTAGAATTGGTGGATCTTATGGTAGGTAGGTCTATTTTTAGTTTTTTGAGGATTTTCCATACTGTTTTCCAAAATGGCTGCTTTTGAAAATAACTTACATTTTCTCCAACAGTGTATAAAGTTCCATTTGCTCTGCATCCTGACCAGAATTTGTCAATTTGTTGTTTTTTGTCTGTTTCATGATAACCATTCTAACTAGAATGAGATGATAGCTTGTGGTCTCTATATGCATTGCTTTGATAATTAGTGAAATTGAGAATTTTTCATGTACTTTTTGGACATTTGTATGTTTTCTTCTGAGAAGTAACTTTAGTTCTTTAGACTAATTTTAAAAATTGCATTGTTTTCCTTTGTGTGTGTGTGTGTGTGTGTGTGTGTGTGTGTGTTCCTCTTTTTTGAGTTCTTTATATATTCTAGATATCAATCCTTTGTTGAATGAGCAGTTTGCAAATATTTCCTCCCATTCTGTAGGTTGTATTTTAATTCTGTTGATTATTTTCTTCATTGTGGAGAAGCTTCTTAATTTGATGTAATCTCATTTATATATTTGTTTTACTTTACTTGCCTGTGCCTTTGAGATCCTATGTAAAAAAAAAAAAAAAAAAAAATCATTGCCCAAACCAAAATCTTCCAAGTGTTTCCCCTGTATTTTCTTGTGGTAATTTCATAATTTCAGGTTTAACATTTAAGTCTTTGACCCATTTTCAGTAGTTTATTGTGTACAGTGAGAAGGGATCTAATTTGATTCTTCAGTATATGCATATCCAATTTTGCCATTTCATTTGGCAGCACCATTTACTGAAGAGACTAGCTTTTCCCCACTGTATGTTACTGACACCTTGTCAAAAGTCAATTGACTGTATGAACATGGATTTATGGGTTCTCTCTTCCACTCCATTGGTCTGCTAGTACCATGCTATTTTGGTTACTATAGTTTTCTGTGTTGGAGGAAGTCTCCTCTATAATTTATTTCATCAGCACTATATTATTTTCTTTGTAAAGATCTTTCACTTCCTCAGTTAAATTTATTTTTAAATATTTTAATTTTTGTAGCTATTTTGCATGGGATTACTTTCTTAATTGCTTTTCCAGCAAGTTATAATGAACTTTCTTGGTGTATAAAAATGCTACTTTTTATATGTTGATTTTGTACCCTGTAATTTTATTCCATAAATTTGTAATTTATAACAATTAATGGAGCATTTAGATTTTTTCTATGTATAAAATCATATCATATACAACATGGATAATGTCACTTCTTTTCCACTTTGGATGTCCTTTATTTCCTTTTTCTTGCCTAACCACTTTTGCTAAGACTTCTAGTGCTTTATTTAATAAGTATAGTGAAGGTAGACATCTGGATCCTTTCCATGTCCTATTCCACTGAGACTGTGGCAACTATTACCACAAGATACAGTGCCACCATGGCTCAAATCTAAAGCCTGAAGACACCCCTGTGGAAGTATATATTCACTCTAAAGTCATAGACCCACCCTAATGAACTGTTGCTCTCTAGACTATTGAATCCTTCATCAACAATGCAGACAGCAATCAAAGTTCAAGAAATCACTCAGAAACTGCACTTTCAAGCTCCCCTTCAACCATGCCCAAGGTGCCTATGCAACTGACATACTGCATCCTATCTAAATGAAAAATTCTTTCCTATGAATGGTACCTCATAAAATTGGGAGAAATCAATGTTACAACAGATGCACAGACAAGACATACAACATAAGAAATAAGAAAGGAAGCAGTTACTTAATCTACATATATTTTTCAAGTGCTTGTTTTAATGGAAGTTTCTAGATGCTAGTGATACAGAGAAGATAAAGCTTCTTTCTTTGAGATTTTCACCATCTAGTATTATGAAAAGTAGGCTTGTGAGAAATGACTGAACATAACCTCAAAGTGAATGTTTTTATCATCATTGCTGTTATTTTACTACAGAAGCTTTCCTTTTTGAAATATAGAGCAGGTTAGATTCTAAGAAGTACTTTCTGAGTCCATTTGCATATATCTCTAAAATGCTAGGATTTATTTTCATATGTATTTCCTGGATGCAGTTCCAGCCAAATTGAAGTGTGATTTGCCCTTTCAAAGTTTTAAAACCAGGTTCAGTTTCTTTTTCTTATTGATGGATGGTGTCTCAGGTAACTTTGTCTTTCAGAATAGATCAGTGCCATCTGTTCTAAAAGTTAGCAGAGGCTTTTGATCTCTTTTCCTCACCCCGTTCCATACCATGAGGCTCTCCAGGGCAGCAGCAGAATGTCCTGGAGTCTGGCTCTTCATTATCTTATTGATGTTGTGCAGAGTCTAATAGGTCGTGAACCATGGCACATGCAAGAGCTGCACTAAAGGTTTCATCAATAGCATTTTCACCATGCTTCATCTTTAGTCTTTAACAAACTTTGAATATCTTTTGAGTGAATATTAAACAAGCAGGTTTTCAGCATGGGTATGGATTCTCAGTCTACATCCTTAGAAAGTTATTCATTTTGCTCATATGTATCCTCACTGTATTTATCTATGGCACAATTTATTTATTCATTTATTTACTTATTTATTTCTTGTGGTACTTGACAGTTGAGCTCATGGCCTTGCACATATTTTGCAGGTATTCTACTACTAGGTTGCTCTTTCAGCCTATTTTTATTTTATTTTATTTTATTTTATTTTATTTTTTTATTTTGAGTCATGGTGTTGCTAAGTTACTCAAACTGTCTCTGGTTTTGAACTTGTGATCCTCCTGGCTCTGCCTCCCAAGTTGCTGGGACTATAGGGGCGTATGTGCCACCATGCCTGGCCTTACAACATGATTTAATTTTTTTCTTCCCAGAATCGTTCCTTCTTTTCATACTGTAAATTCATCCATTTGAAATATTCATCATCTTGCTATCACCCTATGATATTAAACTTCTCTGTCTTTTTTTCTTTCCATTTCACACATAGAATCTTATTACTAACACTGTGCCATGTGCTGCCCATAGTAACTAGGGATAATTGTCTGGAGACACTAGACTGCTTGAAATTCTTGTTCAGGAATTTAAGGTGATGTCTGTTAGTATGGTTCAGTGTTTTTCCCAATCACTTCCAGCTAAGATGCAGATGTGAAGTTGTTATTGTTGTTAGGTGCTTTTGAGTCAGGCCCAACCCACAGTGACCTTCACAGGATTTTCAATAGCTGATTGTTTCAAGACTGCTTCCAGAGAGGATTGCCAAATCCTTCTCCTGTTTTTGGGGATTGAATTCAGGTCCTCAGAGAGTGCAGAGCAGTACTCTACCCACTGAGCTAAACCCCAGTCAATAGATGTGAAATAGTAGATGTTCAAACCATGGCTGTAGTTTTGCCTACAGGTAAGTTGAAGAGAGATATAAGCAAGAAGGAATTGAATATGTATAAGTAAGTGACTAGCCTGCAGCCATAGCCCTGTGGCATCCGATCCCGTCAGATCTCACGGGATCTCGGAAGCTAAGCAGGGTCGGGCCTGGTTAGTACCTGGATGGGAGACCGCCTGGGAACACCAGAAGCTGTAGGCTTGGGAGAAGGACCTGGCAACCCCCTCCCAAAAATCAATCTGCCACTGAAAACCCTATGAACAGCAGAGAAACAGTGACAATAGTGTTTCCCCTGTTGTACAGAGGGTCGCTATGAGTCGGACACTGACTCGACGGCACCTAACAACAACAAAAACAACAAGTAAGTAACTATGAATATTGACTCTGGGATCTTTAAGCTGAGTAAGAGGAACAGACACTGAAGTATGAAGGGAGAGTGAAAAGGGAGAAATGATCAACCGAGGGTCATGCCGCCATATTGCATGGCAGAACTTGAATTCAAGTTCTTGACATCCCCATATTATATTAAAGACTGTAATTGCCTTAGTTTGAGGTCTTTGGGAATACTCTTGTTATGACATATTTTAAACATAGAAACTTATAGAGTTGCATATGTGCATTCTTACCACCCTACAATATTAGATTTTAATATGTTTTTAGATTTGTGACTGTAATAGTGTAGATAGAGTGGAAGCCCTTCCTCCTACATCCTCCTCCCAAATTCTTATCACTTTTCCTCAGGGATGACCATCATGACAAAGTTGGTATTTTTTACGAATCCCTTTAGAATTCCCTATAAATGGAAATAAATGTTTTTGGAGAATTTTTATTCTTTTTAACACGTGTGAACCTTTAGTACTAAAAGGGAATGCAAATAGAGTCTATTTTTGCACACCCAAATAACCCAGTGGAAGAAAACTGAATGTCCCAAATATGCTTTCCAGTGAAGCGTCAAACTGAAACTAAGATTTGCTGAATCAAGACTATACATAAGAGACCTTTTGGTTTCAGTAATTAGGATCAAATCCTAAGAATGAATCAAATTCCTAAGAGTGAAAATGGGGGAAAATATTTCTAGGCAGGACCAGCTTACAGACTTGTGACCTATGAGGCTGTGCAAAGCCACATAGCTCAAGGGGTCTTACTCAGTTTAATGCTCTCTTACTGATATCTTGAAATCCTGGATGACTTTTGAATAAGTGGCCTAATATTTTTATTCTGCCCTGTCACTTGCCAGTTTTGTAACTAGTATCTGGCTGTGTTCATTCTGGGGATTTTTGTTTTATAATGGCTGTCAAATCCACTGTGCCCCCAGGAGGGTGCTATTCCACCTTTAATACTCAGGCCTAATCTTAAATGCAAACTTCTTTCTTCTTTCCCCAATGCACAGCTAAATATAAAACCAGGAATGTTTAAGTAGGATTTTGAAGACTAGCTACTTCAAAAGGGAAGTGAACACAGAAATACCAATAGTAAGAATAGCTGCCATTCATTGATTTCTTACCTTGTATCAGGTACTATGCTAAGTACATTACATGCAGAATTTGTTTTATCAGTAAAACATCTTATAATATAGATACAATTATTCCCATTTTACAAGTAAACTGAGAACGATAGAGTTTAAATGAAAAGGGCAAATATTTAGTAAGAAGAAGAATGAGAATTTGAGCCTGGTTCTGTCTGCCTTCAGAGACCATGAATGGGAGTTTGTTTTTGTTTTAGTCTAAGAATAAATAATTTCAGAAACAGCCATACGAAACAGTTGTTTAAAAACAATTTTTAAAAGGACTGTTCATACTTTAAATCATGACATTCTAATAACACAAAAAGACTTTCCAAGGTGCATAATGTACTTTCTGAATTCATCCTACTTATTAGACATAAGGCCTGTATTGGTGTCCAGTTCTAATAAACATGTGTCTCAAGTTTTACAGGAGAGTCTAGAGTTCAAATATTCAGTTCTGTCAGTTCTCTCATGCTTCTCAGGCAATTAGATTTGACTTAGGGCTCCAAAAACCTAGGCACTGAAATTGTGAGGCATAAGTTTAAGCTGGTATATTTCAAACAAAACCACCACCAACTCACTTTTACCAACAGAATTTTGAGGGTATGTCAAGCAATACCTGCCCCTAAGCTATCCATAAACACAAATGTAGAGTGGAAAAGCAAACTGTTACATTAAAATGCAACCTACTAAACATAACATCTGCGCAGGGGTTCATATTATTGTAGTATTAGCTGGCTCTTCTATAAAATGAAGCAATCATGCATATTACATTGAATATGATATTTCCTTCTAGGATTTCAAGACAGGATTTAAATCAGATTTAGGAAATTTCCTTTGTTTCTTGGTTTACAAAGAATTTTTTTCAGGAATGACTGTTCAATTTTATTGAATGGGCTTTCCATATTTTTGAGAGTTTCATGCCTTTCTTTGATATAAAACATAGTGTATCCAATTATACAAATTGGTTTTCTAAAATTTAAAATTTTGAACAGGTGGGATAAATTCAGCATTGTTGTTGTTGTTAGGTGCTGTCAAGTCAGTATCCGACTCATAGCAACCCTGCATACAACACGGGAAACACTATTGTCAGTGTTTCTCTGCTGTTCATAGGGTTTTCAATGGCAGATTGATTTTTGGGAGGGGGTTGCCAGGTCCTTTTCCCAAGCCTACACCTTCTGGTGTTCGCAGGCGGTCTCCCATCCAGGTACTAACCAGGCCCGAACCTGCTTAGCTTCCGAGATCTGACAGGATCGGATGCCACAAGGCTACAGCTGCAGGCAAATTCAGCATAGATATTACATATTTGTTTTATAATACATTACTCGATTTGGTTTGTTGAACTTCTCTGTTATATTTTTGTTTTCTATTCAATCAATTCTGATATTATTTTTATAATCCCCTTCTTTCTGCTTTCCTTGGATTTATTCTCTTTTCATCCTAATTCTTAAGTTGAATGAACAGCTTGTGTATTTTGAGACTCCTTTCTTTTTATTTTCTAATATTACCATTTTGAGTATACAATTCCTTCAAATATTGCTCTAGCTGAACCCTACCAGTTTTAATATACTTTTTTTTACATTCAATTTAATTTTTTACATTTAATTATTGCCTCCGAAGCATAAAAGAACTCAAGAAGAAGCTAAGACAGCGGGCTGGGATTTGGCTCAGTGGGTAGAGCGCTGCGCTGCAGTCTCTGAGGTCCCCAGTTCAATTCCCAGCACCGCAAAAATGGGAGAAGGACCTGGCAATCCACTCCCAAGGCAATCCCGAAGCAGTCAGCCATTGAAAACCCTATGAGGGTCGCTATGAGTCGGATACTGACTTGATGGCACCTAACAACAACATACTCTTCTGCAAAACTTAAGATGCATGTTTATTGGTGGTGTTAGGTGGTGTAAAGTTGGGTCTGACTCATAGAGGCCCTCATAGAGTTTTCAATGGTTGATTGTTTTAAGATTGGTTTCGGAGTGGATTGCCATGTCTTTCTCCCATTTTTGTGGTGCTGGGGATCGAACCCAGGTCCTCAGAAAGTGTGGAGAAACACTACCACCTGAGCTAAACTCCAGCCCACATGGCTACATATTTTTTGTTTTCCATTAGGAGTTACTCTATGATACAAGTATATGCTCCAATCAGTAACAAAAAGACAATTAAAAATGAAATAATCAGCTGAGAGCCATGGTACACACCGATAAACACAGCAGTTTGGGAGACAGACAGGATTTGGGTGTGAGGCCAGAGGCAGCCTTTGCAATTTATTGAGACTATGTTGCAAAATAAAAAGGAGGCTAGGGTGCAGTTTGGTGCTTAAGTACTTGCCTAGTATGTGCAAGCAGTCCTGGGTTCAACCTCCCAGTACCACAACAAAGAAAAAAAAAAAAGAATAGAAAAGAAATAATCCTCTATAATGCAATCTGTGAAAAAATTTCTTTAGCTTTTAATTCTCTTTCTTAATTCCTTTGTTTAATTTTCTATTCAGCCTATCTATTAGGTTCTAATCTCATTATGATATTTTCCATGTGTAAAAGTTCCGTTTTCCTTTTCATATCTTCCTGGTCATTCTTTTAGCATATTAAACATCCTTTCAAATATATTATCTATTGATCTAAATCTATAAATCATTTTGGATCTAATTTTACAGATTATTTTTTCTATTTAATCTTGAGTCATAAGATTTCTATGAATTCATATGACTGGAAATTTATCAGTATTTTTTATGAAAAGTGGCTTTACTGTGATTTTTCCTAGGTTTATCTGCTGTATTTTTTCTCACTCAATGTAAAGAGATAAGGACCTTTTCATCAAAAAGGATCTATTTATGCTGTCAGATACCTGTCAGACATTACCAACATGGATCTACATTCAATTAAATTTTTTAATTCAAGTTCAGAGGCTACGTAGAAGTGTCCAACATCATGTGACAATGGGCTTGTGTTTGAGAACTCTGTTGTTAGGTGCCGTCGAGTCGGTATCCAACCCATAGCGACCCTCTGTACAACAGGGGATACACTATTGTCAGTGCTTCTCTGCTGTTCATCGGGTTTTCAATGGCAGATTGATTTTTGGGAGGGGGTTGCCAGGTCCTTCTCCCAAGCCTACAGCTTCTGGTGTTCCCAGGAGGTCTCCCATCCAGGTACTAACCAGGCCCGACCCTGCTTAGCTTCCGAGATCTGACGGGATCGGATGCCACAGGGCGATGGCTGCAGGCTTGAGAACTCTAGGGAGATTTATTTTCTTTTTACCTTTTCACTCATTGTCAATGCTGAAAAGCTAAATATCCTCACTGTCTCATTCTTTGGGGCATTTTTTTCCTCTAATTATCTGTTAAGGATATCATCTCTCAGGTCCTTGATAGAAAACAAAACAAAACAAAACAAAAACCAAAGAGCCTCTGGTCTCCAGGTTGGAGCATTAAGGACCCAAGACACTTTTCAAAGGCAAATACTGTTCCAGAGCTCCTATCCTCATGCTGGCTCCCCTCCATCTTGTCTTTTCTGCCTTTACTTCCTTCTAACTCTATTACCCTCCATGTGTTTGTCAGCTTGTCATACTGTGGGGACTTGTGTGTTGCTGTGATGCTGAAAGCTATGCTACTAGTATTTTAGATACCAGAAGGGCCACCCATGAGGAATAGGTTTCAGCTGAGCTTCCAGACTAAGACAAACTAGGGAGAAGGACCTGGTAGCCCACTCCTGAAACAATTAGCCATTGAAAACTCTATGAATAGTAGAGAAGCACTGTCAAATGTAGGGCTGGAAAATGAGCCCCCCAGGATGGGGGGCCCTCAGAAAACAACTGGAGAAGAGTTGCCTCTGTAAAATGGCATTGACCTCAATGATGGCAATAAAGTAGAGCCCCTGGGATCTCCATTTGTTGATGTGGCACAACTCAAAATGAGAAGAAACATGGTGTCTGAAACATTGGGCTCAGATATAAAAGGACCATGTACATGACAGTGTTGAGTAGGGTTTCATTCTGTTGTTCATAGGGCTACTCAGTCAGATCTGATTCGACGGGCACCCAACAACAAAAAACTTAATAACTAACATCTTTGTTGTTGTTGGTAGGAGCCATGGAGTTGGTATCCCACTCATAGTGACCCTACGTACAACAGGCGAAATACTATTGTGAGTGCTTCTCTGCTGTTCGTAGGGTTTTCAATGGTGGGTTGATTTTTGGGAGTGGCTTGCCAGGTCCTTCTCCCAAGCCTGCAGTATCTGTTGTTCCCTGGTGGTCTCCCATTCAAGTACTAACCAGGCCCAAACCTGCTTAGCTTTTGAGTTCTGATGGGATTGGAAGCCACAGGGCTATGGCTGCAGGCCAATAACATCTTTAACACCTTTTTATTAAACGCTTTTTGGTGATATGGGCCTGGCAATTTTCTCTGGACCACTCAACAGTTTGTCAAGATTGGAAATCTGGGAATTAGCACTAACACAGGGAACATTATGACATAGACACAAATACTTTCTTTTTTTTAATTGAAGTGCTTTGTGTGCTAACAAGAATGCTCAGTTTAACAAGCAGTTAAGGAAACAGCGCCTGCAGCTGTAGCCCTGTGGAATCTGATCCCAACAGATCTCGGAAGCTAAGCAGGGCCGGGCCTGGTTAGTACCTGGATGGGAGACCGCCTGGGAACACCAGGTGCTGCAGGCTTGGGAGAAGGACCTGGCAACCTCTTCCCAAAAATCAATCTGCCATTGAAAACCCTATGAACAGCAGAGAAGCACTGACAATAGTGTTTCCCCTGTTGTACAGAGGGTCGCTATGAGTCTGATACCGACTCGACGGCACCTAGCAACAACAAAAACAACAACAAAGGAAACAGCATTGTTTAATTAAATGATCAACTAAGGACAGTTTTGTCCAGGATAGTTTCTCTTGATGCTTCAGGTCCCAGATTTATTATTGATCAATTTAACTTACTATTATTCCATTTCACTCTCAAGAGAATTTTTATTTTTGAGACACATCTCCCCATGTAGCCTAGGTTGGCCTCAAACTTGTGATGCTCCTCCCTACCTCAGCACCCTGAGTACAAAGATTACAGATGCATGCCATCATGCCCAGTACCAAAAGTTCTTGCTTAGATGATGAATTATGGTCATTCTTACTATGGAAAAACTTCCTAGGTTATTTGCTGCATTTTTTGGTCACTCAATGTAAAGAGACAAAGATGCCCTTTCCATCAAAATTTTCCATAACATAATCTGTCTTTATCCATTCAAAATACAAACATGAATATTTTCATAGAGAACATACTTCTAAGAAATGATAAAAGTAATTATAAGAAATGATTAATCATGACCTAGGAGGGAAATAAGGAGCTGGGATTTAGCTCAGTTGGTAGAGCACTGCTCTGCAGTCTCTGAGGTCCGGAGTTTGTGGCAACCCACTCCCAAGGCAATCCCAAAACAGTCAGCCATTGAAAACCCCATGAGGTTCGCTAAGAGTCAGACTGCACTCAACAGCACCTAACAACAACAACAAGAAGGAGGGAAATAATGACTGCTAATAAGTGTTATTGGTAATAATTAAGATGTAACAGAATTTACCATGAAATTACTTTCTTTTTAATATATTATAAAGTATTTAAAGTATACAGCAGGTATAAGTCTAGTGTAAGAAGTTTAATAAATAACTTTTTGCCAAAATTGATGGTATTTCTGATTATTACCCCTCAATGTTACACTGGGGGCTGGGATTTAGCTCAGTGGGTAGAGCGCTGAGCTGCAGTCTCTGAGGTCCCAAGTTCGATTCCCAGTACCGCAAAGGTGGGAGAAGGGCCTGGCAATCCACTCCCAAAGCAATCCCAAAATAGTCAGCCATTGAAAACCCTATGAGGGTCGCTATGAGTCAGATACCAACTCAATGACACCTAACAACAACAACAACAACAGCAATATTACACTACTGTCCACTAGAAGAGAGTGTCACAAATTTGATCTTGAGATTCCAGTTCCTTTTCAAAAAAAATTTTTTACTTTATATGTATGTTCCTATTAAGAATAGTTTCAGCCGGGTGCGGTGGCACACACCTGTAATCCCAGCGACTCGGGAGGTGGAGGCAGGAGGATCGCAAGTTCCAGACCAGAGGTAGTCTGCATAATTTAACCAAACCCTGTCTCAAAAAAGTCAAAAAAAATGGGCTGAGGGTGCAGCTCAGTGGTCCAGCACTTGCAAAGCATGTAAGTGTGAGGCCTTGGGTTCAACCCCCAGTACCACACACAAAAAAAAAAAAGAAGAAAGAAAGAAAGAAAGAAAGAAAGAAAGAAAGAAAAAGCTTCATTTTAGCTTGGTATTAATGGCATATTTTATGTCTGTATGTATCTGTATCTATATATCTATATCTATATCTATATCTATATACATGTAGAGATATAGATGTAGATATAGATACAGATATAGCTCTAGTTGTCATTACGTGTTGTCTAGTTGAGTTTGACTCATAGCAACCCTATGTACAACAGAACAAAATGCTCTTCAATTCTGTGCTGGGCACACTATCTTTTTTATGTTTAAGACCATTGGTGTAGACTGTAGACGCTGTGTCCATACATGTAGTTGAGGGTTTTCCTTGTTTTCACTGACCTGCCACTCTCCATACATGATGTCCTTCTCTAGGGATTGGTCCCACCTGACTACATGTCCAAAATACGTAAGATGCATTCTAGCCATCCTTGCTTCTAAGGAGCACTCTGGTTGCTCTTCTAGAATAGATTTATTGGTTCTTTTGGCATTCCATGGTATATTCAATATTTGTTTCTAGCACCATAATTCAAAAGCATCATTTCTTCTCCTGTCTCCCTTATTCAATGTCCATCTTTCACAACTATATGAAGCGACTGCAAATATAATGCCATGAGTCAGGCACACCTTTGTCTTCAACATGACATCTTTACTTTTCAACACTTTATATTGTGTTGTTGGTGCTGTTGAGTCAGGTCCAACTCATAGTGACCCTATGTACAACAGAATGAAACACTCCTTGATTCTGGGCCAGGCATGTGATCTTTTTTATGTTTAAGTCCATTGTTGTAGACACTGTGTCAAGATACTTTATTGAGAGTTTTTCTTTTTGTTTTTTGTTTTTTTGACTTGACATTTTCCCAAATGTGATATCTTTCTCCAAGGATTGGTCCCTCCTGAGATGTTGAAAATACATAACACACAGTCTAGCCATCTTTGGATCCAAGGAGCACTCTGGTTGCACTTCTTCTAGGACAGATCTGTTGGTTCTTTTGGCAGTCTGTGGTGTATTCAATATTTGTCTCCAGCACCATAATTCAAAAGCATCAATTCTTCTTCTGTTCCCTTTGTTCATTGTCCCACTTTCACAAGCATATTAGTCAACTGAAAATGCCATGGCATGAGTCAGGTGCACCCTTGTCTTCAATGTGTCATCTTTACTTTTCAAAACTTTAAGGAGGTCTTTTGCAACAACTTTCCCCAATGCAATACATCTTTAGATTTCTTGAACCTAATAAACCAAAATCTTGGACAACATCAATCTTTTCTCCATTTATCATGAAGTTGCTTACTGACGTTGTTGTAAAGATTCTTGTTTTGTTGATGTTGAGTTGCTATTAATACTGAAAACTATGTTCTTTGATCTTCATCAGTTTCAAATCCTCTTCACTTTCAGCAAGCTGAGTTGTGTCATCTGTATAATGCAGGTTGTTCCTCCAATCCTGACGCAGCATTCTTCATAAAGTCCTTATGCAGTGTGAGACTATTATATATGAAATTACCTCGAGAGTTAGTTTTTTTAAAGTAGACTTTCAGCAATTTCAATTCAAAAAGAAAATATCAAGAAATCATGATTCATTTCCAAGAGTTGTGTATGTTTTGGAAACAAGTAAAATAAATCAACTCTACTCCTATAAACAAATTATTTTTGATAAATTGGCTTGAGTAATATATTGGGAACTCATTCTACCTAAACACTGTCCATTTTTTAAAAACTATCTCATATATGACATTTCTGAAACTGAAACCAACTTATAGAAATCTTCATTTTGTACTAATTTGTTTAGAATTAATTTTCACTATGTGCTAGTTGGCCATATTTTTCATACCGTGTTAAGATTCCTCTTTGGGATTTGTAGTAAACTGTTATTAATTATGGACTCTTAGCGTTTGGCTTTATTAACGTTTATGCCTTGTACCTCCCATAGGATTTTAAGTCAGAAGTATTCTGAGCTTCTGCCTATGGAACCTAAGTCTAAGACTTCTCTGGGTCATCCTGAGTGTTCCAGGCAGGGTCACATGAAGCAAACTCAATCAACATTTGCCAACAGATTCAATTAAGTCTCTTGTTTCCTTGTTTTCAGGGCCATTTAGAGAAACCATTTTTTTTCCTCCAAGTTCTTTGTTAAATAGCAGTTTCTGTATTTCAACAAATATGGAATTATCTAGTAAGTGTGATAATAAATGAGGGTGGCAGCCAGAGCCTCTTGATTATCATAGGTTTCATTTTTCAACACCAATAAATATATGCCTCTGAATCACCTAAAAGCTTAGCCTTTTGCTGTAAAATGAATGGAGACTCAAGTGCCCAAAGACAAAAACAGACAGGAGAAGAAAACACTTATTAAAGAGCTCGGGTTTACCTCAGTTGGTACAGTGCCACTCTGAGATCTCTGAGGCCCTGGTTCCAATCACCAGTACCATAAAAACAGAAGGAGCTGGCATCCATTCATGAGATAATCAGCCATTGAAAACCCTATGAATAGCAGAGAAGCACTGACATAGTGCCAGGCATGGCACAGTGTTGTGTAGTGCTTCATTCTATTTTACATAAGGTCACCATGAGTGGGACCTGACTCAACAGTACCTAACAACAACAACATGCAAAGTATAGTATGTGCGTGTGTGTGTGTATGTGTGTGTGTGTGTGTGTGTGCATGTATGTATATAAACAATGCTTTTTCTATGTTTGCTGTTGTTAGGTACCATTGAGTTGGATCTGACTCATAGTGATCCCTAAGTACAACAGAAAGAGACATTCCCAACACTGTGTCAGGCACATCTTTTTTTTTTTTTTATGATGCAGCCCATTATTGTAGCCATTTCATCAATCCATCTAATTGATGCTCTTCCTTTTTTTGTTGTTGTTGACCTGCCACTCTCCCAAACATGATGTCCTTCTCCAGGGATTGTTCCCCTCTGACTACATGTCCCAAATACATAAGACGCACTCTAGCCATCCTTGCTTCCAAGGATCATTCTGGTTGCACTTCTAGGACAGAACTGTTGGTTCTTTTGGCAGTCTATGGTATATTCAATATTCATCTTCAGCACCATAATTCAAAAGCATCAGTTCTTCTCTCGTCTCCCTTGTTCGCCACCCAGCTTTCACAACCATATTATGTGACTGAAAATGCCATGGTATGAATCAGGTGCACCTTCATCTTCAATGTGACATTTGTACTTTTCAACACTTTAAGGAGGTCTTTTGCAACAGCTTTTCCCAATGAAAGGCATCTTTAGATTTCTTGCCTGCTGCTTCCGTGGGTGTTGATTGTAGAAACAAGTGAAGCAAAATCATGGACAACCTCAATGTTTTCTCCATTTATCATGAAGTTGCTTACTGACCCTGTTATAAGGATTTTTGTTTGGTTGATGTTGAGGGACAATCCATATTGAAAGCTGTGTCCTTTGATCTTCATCAGTGAATGCTTCAAATCTTCAGTCTCAGTAAGCAAAATTGTGTCATCTACATAACACAGGCTATTATGTCTTCCTCCAATCATGATGCCACATTCTTCTTAAAGTCAAGCTTCTCAAGTTATTTACTCAGCATTGAGATTGAGGAGATATGGTGAAAGGATACGGCCCTGATGCATGTCTTTTTTGACTTTAAACCAGGCAATGGTTCCTTGTTCTGTTCAAATAACTGCCTTCTGGTCTATGTGCAGATTCCTCATGAGATCAATTAAGTGCTCTGGTATTCCCATTCTTTACAATATTATTCATCATTTTTGTGATCCACACTGTCAAATGCCTTTGCACAGTCAATAAAACATAGGTAGACATCTTTCTGATTTTCTCTGCTTTCAGCTAATATCCTTCTGTCATTGGTCATCATGTCCGTGGTTCCATGCTGTTTTCTGAATCTGGCTTGATTTTCTGGCACTTTGTTTTCTATATACTGCTGCAATCACTTTTGAATGATCTTTAGTAAAATTTTACTTGTGTGTGATATTAATGATATCTTTTGATAATTTCCACAGTTGGTTCACTTGTCTTTCTTGGGAATAGGCAAAAATATGTATATCTTCCAGTCAATTGCCCAGGTAGCTGTTTTATGAATCTCTTGGCATAAACAATTTAGTGCCTCCAGTGCTGCATCTGATTGCAGAAATTGTTTTTCCATTAATTCCTGGAGGCTTGTGTTTCACCAATGCCTTCAAGGTAGCTTCCACCTTGTTCTTCAGTACCATTGGTTCCTGATCATATGCAACCTCTTGAAATGGTCAATCATCTACCAATTCTTTTTAGTATAATGACTGTGTATTCCTCCCATTTTTTAATGTTTCCTGCATCATTTACTATTTTCCTTGTAGAGTTCTTCACTATTTCCACTCAGGGCTTTAATTTTCTCTTCACCTCTTTATGCTTGAGAAAATCAGAGCATATTCTTTCCTTTTGGTTTTCTATCTCCAGCTCTTTGCATGTGTCATTATAATATTTGATTTTCTTCTCTTGAGTTGCCTTTTGAAAGCTTCTGTCTAATTCTTTAGCTTCACCATGCCTTCCCTTTACTTTAGCTACTGAATAGGTATGATCAAAAATATGGTGAGTGCTCATATATGAAATGAGGATGTGGGCTTTGACTCATGGATTTTATTGTATCCATTGACTGCAAACTCTCAGAATCTGTGGTAGAAATTCAGGTGACCTACCATGGCCTCCAGTTAAGTGATATTACTTTGCCCTCTGTGCACTTTTATTTTATTTATATCCATCACCTGATTTCTATTTCTCATTGCTCCATGAAATGAGGAAACAATAGAGAAGCTGTATTTGTAGCAGATGTTAGAACTGTTTATCTCATTGTTATGGCTCATTCCATTAACTGATTATTTATCCACCTATTGTGACCACACTTTAATCTTTGATTGGAAGAATTATAATCCCAGGCCTTAAATGTATGCTTTGTGGTAAAGAATTTGATGGGGGTATGATTTTTTATATCCCACCAAACTATATTGTTGGTTAACTCTCATTACACATCTCCTTTGTTTTATTACACCCTGGTTCCCAGTTTACCTTTTAATTACCTTTCCATTTATTTGTTTTTCCCTTAATGTCTTCAGCTACCTTTTATATAGTTGTAAAAGGAGCATGTTTCTGTGTTTTTTGTTTTTTTTTAATTTCCATCCTTTAAATAACTCAGAAAGTTAGTCATGGAATGAAAGTCAATTTTTATGATATAATTAGATGACTGAAAAATTTGAGCAGCAGGCAGGTCTGTGTTAATATGATTAGTTTGGTGATGTCAGTATGGTTACCAGGAGAGCTAGCCTAGAGCTTTGTCTGTACTGGACCCTACAATGGCACATTTATGTCACCAGTGAGGGGACACTGTGCTTTTCATGAGGATATGTTTCTATAGACAGAGTTTTCACCATTTTGGCCATGAGTGCTCAGGGGCCCTGGTGTGTCCATGATGAACAGAATTTTCAGCAATAAAATGATTTAAGCAGTTATAGGAGTCATAGGAGCCTTGTATCCAGTGTGTCAGTGTGTCCATTATGCTCCCACAAATAGTTGACATTACCGCCAGGCAGATCAAAGGGACCTTCCTGGATTACATAGACCCACAGCAAACTGCCAAACTGCACCCATACTTAGCATAAATATTTTTCATACCAAAGGCCAGGAACTAGCTCTGACAGCATAAGAAGGATAAAAGTATTTAATGGAGATGATAGTAATGACGGCAAAACTTCTCCTTTGCATTTTCTCTTTATAGGACATTTTCTCTTTATAGGAGGAAGGGGGTGGAGTCAAGATGGCAGACAGATAACACATGCCTTCTGTCCCGGAGTAATGGGAAGCCTCGATTAGGGGTTTGAAACTCACATTGAATAAATAGAAACAGTGATAATTTAGTTTGAGAGATAGAGAATGAAACTAGGCGTACACTGAAATCAAGGATTTGGCTTTGGAGGAGCTACACAGTGGACAATAGCGGGACTGCCGCCATTTTGCCATCACACAGATGGCGGATAGAATCCCAGAGACTCGGAGGGGACTTCGCGCACACGCACCCACGGGGGCCAGACCCAACATGGAGTGCAACCTTGGCAGCACACTCTCACCCTGCCTGCAGGACACAAATTACAAATTCCGGGTGAGTCAGTTTGAGGTGGCACACGGAATCGCCATCCGTAGCAGCTGTGGAGGGAACGGGGAAACTGGTGCCAGCGATACACATCTAGAGCTGAGATGCGGCTCCCTCGCTCCTGTTGTGGCAGGTCAGGTGTACAGACGTGATCTCCACAGATATATGGGCACACATATACCTGGATCCCAGACACACCAGAGGTGAGCCCAAGTCAACCCACTGTACTGTGGAGAAATCTGGGGTTTGTGGAGGCGACTGAGTCCCGCGTGGACAGAGGGCTCCTTTTAGGCAGAGCCTAGCAGCACAGTTCGCCACAAGCAGAGCAGTTCCGAGCGCGATCATGCACATGGTCAAACCTGCTACAGATTCCCTCTGGGTAGGTGGGAGAGCATCCCGCTCACAAGAGGATATGGTCCTCCCAAGTGGGCGGAAAGCCCTGCAATGAAAAATTCCACGATAGCAGCCATATTCCCCCCATGCTGTAGGTTTTGGGGAGGAAATCTCTGATTTGGGGAATTGACGCCCGAACTACGTGGGACAGGGAGAACTCCAGGGAGGACCCCACAGGTTCCACTGCCTCTTGAACAATACAATAGACAGAATATTTCATGGAACAGTCTCTTTGGGCACTTGGTACCCCACTTAAATCCAGGACATTGTGGGGCATTTTGCCATATCGACCCAATAAGATCGACTGTTACTGTGGATTGTGTGGAAACACTGCCACCCTGAGTTCTGTAGGGAGCACTGCATCCTGCAGTATCGACTTCACATGGTGGAACTGGGTGTCCTCAGTTCAGATTCCACCTTCAAGAACATACAAATGCTTTTCTTTTCTTTTTTTTTTTTTAATGGGGGTTTGAACCCAGGGTCTTTCACCTGCTTCCTTTGTGGGAGCTAGACCGACACCCTGTGCCCCCAGCCCATATTTTTTGCTTTTTGAAACAGGGTCTTGCTGGGTTGCGCAGATCTCGGGCTTGCAATCCTCCTGCCTCCATCCCCCAAGCCACTGGGATTCCAGGCATGCATTACTGCACCTGACTACAAGAGTTTTTATATGTATGTGGGAGCGTGTATGCATGGGGTCTGGAATTTTATTTTATTTTATTTTTAATTTTTAATTTTTTAAATTTTTAAATTTTTAAATTTAAATTTAAATTTAAATTTTTTTGTACAGGGATTTGAACCCAGGGTCCTGTGCCTGCTTGTTTGGTAGGTGCTGGACCGCCACACTGCATATTATTTTGCTTTTTGAGACAGGGTCTCATTGGGTTGCACAGAACTCAGGCTTGTGTTCCTCCTGCCTCTGACCCCCAAGCCACTGGGATTGCAGGTGTGCACCACCGCATTGGACTACAAGTGTTTTTATTTGTGTGTGGGAGCGTGTATGTGTGAGATTTGTTTCTTTTTTTTCTTTTTTATCTTTTTCTTCCCTATTTTCTTCATTTCTTCTTTTACTCCCTTCCCTTTTTCTATTCTCCTTCTCTATTTCTTAAGCTATATATGTGTCCTTGTTTTAATCATTTATCCCTTAAATGTTAACCTTAACTTTAATTTTGACAGTAATTTCTATTAGCCTCTGTCCTCTACCTCCTCTTTCCCCCTCTTCTAGCACCAGATCCCCACCTTTCTCACCCCACAGAAGAGAAACAAAATCTATCACCTCCTTTAACCCCTATCCCCCTTGGAGTTGGGCTGGTGGACTAAAGTCTCAACCACACAGACCAAATAGCTGAGAATATACCCAGCTCATAAGCTCTAATAAGCACCAGAGATTCAGCACCACACAATCTCAAAGGAATAACAGAGGAAGAAGTTCTGAATAATCAGGAGAGACAAATTCTATTTCCCGGACCATAGTATGGGCAAACAAAGTTAATCTACAAAAACCACAAAGGGGCAGGATGGATCTGAAGGCTCCACAGATCATAGCCCCCCAACAAATAACTCCAAGGACTCACAATTCTTAGAGATCTCTGATTCCAAGTTCAGAGTCATGGTTTTGAATATTCTAAGAGAAATAAAGACAAACACCACAAGCACATTGGAGATAATTGAGAGGAAGTTTTCTAACTTGGAAGCCATTCTGTCATCCCAGTTAGAAATGATAAGGAAAACTCAAGCCACTTTGCTTGATACTCAATCCAAATTATCAGAATTGAACATGGCTAAAGAATCCTTCTCTTCAAGACTGGATGAATCTGAGCTGAAGATCTCTGAGGCAGCAAATGGCATAAATGAGCTGAAACACAAGCAATGAGAAATGGAGTCAATGATAAAGGTTTTTTAAAAAGATTTCCAAGAGAACTCAGATAGAATAAAAAAAAGAAATATAAGAATTCTGGGTATTCCTGAATGACAAGAAAGAAGCACTGGAGGCCTTCATAACCTAGTAAATGATATCCTCAAGGAAAACTTCCCAAAGATAGTACAGTAAATGGATATATACACCACTGAGACTTTCAGGACTCCTTTGAAGGCTGACTTAAATAGATGATCCTCGAGACACGTCATCGCTTGCATGTTGTCATTAGAGACCAGAGATGCCATTCTACAAGCAGCAAGACAGAAGCCCCTTATTACTTATAAAAAACAGCCAAGTAAAATTACTGCAGACTTTTCCATTTCAACATTGAAAGCTAGAAATGAATGGGCACAGGTGATTCAAATATTAAGAAAAAACAATCTCCAGTCTAGGTTAATATATCCAGCAAAATTATCTTTGATAATAGAGAAGGAATATAAGACATTTAATGACATTGAAGTTTTAAATGCTATGCAACCACCAAACCAGCACTGGAGAGGATTATAAATCAATTACCACATCCAGGAGAGTTAAGACAACCCTACAAAGGAAACAAAGAACTGGTTAGCTGAGATGAGTGCAACCCAAGAAAGGACCAAAGCAAACATGAATCATAAATCAGTAACAGGTAATGATTGGATATATAACAATAAATGCTCCTCAATAATCTCTATTAATGTAAATGGTCTTAACTCACCAATTAAGAGGCAGAGGCTGGCTAATTGGATGAAAAAACACAAACCATCAATATGTGGTATTCAAGAAACTCATCTAACTCACAAAGACTGGAATAAACTGAGAGTTAAGGGCTGGAAAAATGTATAACTAGCAAGGGGGGAACAAGAGAAAGCAGGTGTTACAATTTTAATTTCAGATAGATTAAATTTCATTCCAAAACTAGAAGAGACAAAGAAGGTCATTACATTTTAATACAAGGAACAATCGATCAAGAATCAATAATGCTCCTTAATATTTATGCCCCAAACATAGGGGCTCCTAGCTTTATAAGAAAAACCTTATGGAATATAAAGAACATTATTGGACCAGAATCAATAATAATGGGGGACTTCAATACCCCACTCATGTCAAGAGACAGGTCATCAAAACAAAAAAATCAACAGAGAAATGTCAAATCTAATCTCCACCCTAAACCACCTGGATCTCACAGATATATACAGAATATTTCATCCACACGATGAGGAATACACATTCTTCTCAGCTCGACATGGTACGTTTTCTAAAATAGATCATATGCTAGTCCATAAGAACTCCCTCAACAAATACAAGAAAGTAGAAATTATCCCCTGTTCCTTATCAGATCTTAATGGGATAAAATTGGAGCTCAAGAACATGAATAATTCCAGAAACTTTACAAACTCATGGAGACTGAATAATACACTACTGAATGACCCATGGATTGTTGATGAAATCAAATTGGAATTTAAAAAATTCCTACAATCAAATGATGATGAAAACACATCATACCAAAACATACGGGATACAGCAAAGGCAGTTTTAAGAGGGAAGTTTATAGCATTAAGTGCCTTCATCAATAAAATAAAGAAGAGCCAAATAAATGACCTAATGACACAGCTGAAGACACTAGAAATCCAACAAAAAACCAACCCTAAATGGAACACACAGAGGGAAATTATAAAAATAAAGGGAGAAATATCTCAATTAGAAGCTAAAGAGATAATTCAAAAAGTTAATAAGACTAAGATCTGGTTCTTTGAAAAGTTTAATAAAATAGACACCCCTCTGCCTAACCTCATCAAAAAGAAAAAGGAAAAATCTAACATAGGACGGATTGTGAAAGACAACGGATGCATAACCACTGACTCCAACGAAATCCAGAAAAATGTCAGGGATTACTATGAGAGACTGTATTCCCAAAAATATGAAAATGCAGAAGAAATGGACAAATTTATTAACACGTATGACCTACCAAAACTAACCCCAGATGACATAACTGACTTAAACAAACCCATTACTTATAGAGAAATAGAAAAGGTAATAAAAAGTCTCCCAACAAAGAATAGCCCAGGTCCTGATGGATTCACGGCAGAATTTTACCAAACTTTTAAAGAAGATATAATACCTGTCTTCCTCAAATTATTCCAAAGAATAGAAAAGGAGGGAGCACTCCCAAATACATTCTATGAAGCTACCATCACCCTGATACCTAAACCAGGAAAAGATTCATCTAAGATAGAGAATTATAGACCCATCTCCCTTATGAATCTAGATGCAAAAATATTTAATAAAATTCTGGCAAACAGAATCCAGCAGCATATGAAAATGATTATTCACCATGACCAAGTGGGATTTATACCACAGCTGCAAGACTGGTTTAACATACGGAAATCAATTAATCCAACATGTCAAGAAACTGGCAAATAAAAACCACATGATCATTTCAATTGATGCTGAAAAGGCCTTTGATAAAGTGCAACACCTTTTCATGATCAAAACACTGGAGAAAATAGGTATAACAGGCAAATACCTTAATTTCATAAAAGCCATTTATGACAAACCTATAGCCAACATTATATTAAATGGAGAAAAACTAAAACCATTTCCTCTTAGATCTGGAATAAGACAAGGATGTCCTCTCTCTCCTATTCTATTCAACGTAGTAATTGAAGTCCTGGCCAGGGCAATCAGACAAGAGAAAGAAATCAAAGGGATACAGATTGGCAAGGAAGAGGTCAAATTATCTGTATTTGCAGATGATATGATTTTATACTTGAAAGATCCCAAAACCTCAATCAGAAAACTTCTGGACCTAATTAACTCCTTCAGCAAAGTTGCAAGCTACAAAATTAACACACAAAAATCAATAGTTTTTCTTTATACCAATTCCAAACAGGAAGAGAAGGAGATTTCAGGAAAAATACCATTCATGATAGCCCACCAGAAAATTAAATACCTTGGAATCAATCTAACCAAAGACCCTTCAGATCTCTACAAGGAAAATTTCAAAACATTAAAGAAAGAAACAGCAGAGCACACTGAAAAATAGAAAGACCTTCCCTGCTCCTGGAGAGGGAGAATTAATATAGTAAAAATGGATATCCTACCAAAAGCAATCTATACATTTAATGCAATACCCATCAAAATTCCACTGACTGACTCTACAGAAATAGAAAAAATGATCCAAAAATTCATGTGGAACCACAAAAGACCATGTATAGCCAAAACACTCTTAAGCTGCAAAACAAATGCAGGTGGAATCACAATTCCTGACTTCAAGCTATACTACAGAGCAGTGGTTGCAAAAACAGCTTGGTACTGGCACAAAAATAGGCCCAAAGACATCTGGAACAGACTAGAAGACCCAAAAATACCTCAACACAGCTATAGCCACCTGATTTTCGACAAAGGAGCAAAGCAAGTAAACTGGAAAAAGGACAGCCTCTTCAATAAATGGTGCTGGGAAACATGGTCATCCACATGAAGAAAAATGAAAGCTGACCCCCATCTCTCAATATACATGAGGGTTAACTCAAAATGGATAAAAGATCTCAACATAAAACCAGAAACTTTAAAACTTGAAGAAGGCAAGATAGGCAACACACTCCATCATATAGGCTTAGGAAAGTATTTCCTTAATAGGACTCCAATTGCTCAAGAAATTGCAATAAAAATAGATAAATGGGATTACATGAAATTAAAAAGCTTCTGCACAGCAAAAGAAACAACAGTCAAGAAAACCCCCATGGAATGGGAAAAAAATCTTTGCATTTTATACATCAGACAAAGGTCTAATTACTAGAATCTATAAAGAACTCAAGAAAAAAACTCCCCAAAAAACAAACAACCCAATACACAAATGGGCAAAAGAACTGAGTAAACAGTTCTCAAATGAAGAGGTCCATAAAGCCATGAAACACATGAAAAAATGCTCAACATCCCTAGCCATTAGGGAAATGCAAATTAAAACAACTCTGAGATTTCACCTTACACCAATAAGAATGGCCAAGATCAATAAAACAAACAACAACAAATGCTGGCGAGGTTGTGGGGAAAAGGGAACACTCTTACATTGTTGGTGGAGCTGTAAATTGGTACAACTACTGTCGAAATCAATATGGATGTACCTTAAAAAACTAAAAATAGATCTACCATATGACCCAGCTATAACACTATTGGGAATTTACCCAAAGGGAGATGGGTCATCATACCACAGAGACACCTGCATCTCCATGTTCAATGCAGGGCTTTTCACAATAGCAAAGATATGGAATCAACCAAAGTGCCCTTCAACAGAAGAATGGATAAAAAAACTATGGTATTTATACACAATGGAATACTACTCAGCAATCAAGAAAAATGAAATAAGGTCATTCGCAGCAAAATGGATGGAATTAGAGAAAATTATTTTAAGTGAACGAACATGAGCTCAGAAAGAGAAACACCATGTTCTCACTCATATGAGGGAGCTGATTCAAAATTATAAGAAGGAAAAATCCTACTCAAAGGTCGGATCATAATAAAAGGGGTGGTAGATAAGAATGATGTCAATATAAATGGTCTAGAAAATGCATGTAATTGTTCTAACAAGATAAAAACAAAGACCACTACAGGAAAAGTTTCTATCTTAAACAGAACTGGAACCCAAGGACATATAGAAAAATACTACTAAGTAAAAGATAGAGAAGACTTAGATGGGGAACTTAGATGGGAAGGGTGGGAGGGGGGAAGGATAGGGGAGGGTAAGGGGTAACCTATATGAATAATGTTTATCAATATGCATATATGGAAATGTCACAATGAAAACCACGTCAAAATGAATCACATTAAGATGTACATTAAAATTTTCCAATAAAAAAAATTTGGAGGAACTGGGAATAGCATTTTTCCTGTTCTACAGATAAGAAGGGCGTCCAGCCATACCACTGTGGCATCTGATCCTGTCAGATCTCAGAGGCTAAGCAGGGTTGGACCAGGTTAGTACTTGAATGGGAGACCCTCTGGGAACATCAGATGCTGTACGCTTCAGAGGAGGACCTGGTAGCCCACTCCCCCCTCAAAAAAAATATATATATATATCTGCCATTGGAAACCTATGGATAGCAGAGAAGCACTGACAATAGTATTTCATTTGCTGTACATAGGATCGCTATGAGTCAGACACTGACTTGACAGCACCTAACAAGAAGATGAAAAAACTAATGTGGAGAAAACTTAAGTCATAGGTTCAATATTAAATATTCACTTGAGTTTTTAATATTGGGATTTAAGTTGGGGTACCTGTTTGATATTGGTGATAGAAAGTAGGTATATAATCATACTTATTTACATACATCTCTCTAACCTTCATAATAACCTGCATCACAGATATCCTTTCCCATTTTACAGTGAAGAAATTGAGGCTTAGTTTCAATGACATAATCATGATCACCTGTGGAAGACTTGACCGAGTTAGGAGAGATGCTCAGTTTGTGTGACAAAAAACCCAGATTGTTTTACTAGATCACACAGCTAGGCACATACCATACCTCCAGTGGTTGGTCCCAAAACATTTTTTTTTTTACTCCCCACACCTTTTTCTGACTAGGCCAAATGTTAGTCAGAGATATGAGTTGAGAAATTGAGAAAATTAAGCTTTCAAATAGTTTGTATAACAGTAAAATTAGATCTGGTCTTTTCTCTTCTGGATTTAGACATGAGGATGGGAGTGGAATCCTCTTTCTATATAAAGATGAATATATAATAATACTCTTAGTCAAATGTGAGCATCAGGTAGGCAAAGAAAGTTTACAGAAATAGGAGGAATAAAATGTAGCTTAATATGAACAAATACAGGCATAAGAGGTGAGACAGCAGGCTTTGAGAGAACAGAAGTCTCTGAAGATTTTATAAATCAATGAATTAAAATTAGATTCTAAGAGCATTGTGCAATGTACAACCACTCACACACTGCATAGGGATATTCCTTTATAAACACACATACACAAATATGTGCACAACCTTATCTAATGAACTATAGTTCTCAAGTAATCAATCTTTTTGTGCATGTGTAGTCTCAAGAGAGAGAAAGGAATGACGATAAAATAAATGATGCCACTATTAACTCAAAATGCTCCCCATCATGCTCATGTTAGACTCTTTTTTCATTTAGACTCAGAATAAGAGTCATTTATCAGCTTGCCACATTAGGAAATGATGCATCTTTTGTACTAAAGCCATTGCAATGATTAGGTGGAACAGTTACTTCAATTTCCTTCTACATTTCCAGGGGTTTGCAAGAGAAGAAATTTTTTTTCTACCAATGGTTATTTATGACTGCTACAAGATTTAATGTTTGATCTTAACCCATTAAAATCCAGTTATATTTGTAATTTAGCAAAACTGTTAGGAAAATATTCTGGTTTGTTATTTTGATTGCATACTTATTTAGGAAAAAAAATTTTTTGCTACTGGGGGTTGAGCCCAGGGCCTTGCGCTGGCAAGCTTTGCAAGTGCTATACCACTGAACTGCACTTCCAGCCTGTTTTTGTTTTTGTTTTTTTTTTTTTTTACTTTTTTACTTTTTGAGATGGATTTCACTAAATTATGCAGACTGCGTCTGGTCTTGAATTTGCCATTCTCTTGCCTCACAAATCGCTGGGATTACAATCCTGTGACACCACACCTGTAATTTTGTATGTAGGAAAACATAAAAAAGAAAATTAAAAATTTTACGTAAACATTTCCAGAGATAACTATTGCTAGAGATACAAATATATACATATATTTATTTATTTAATGGGTACAAGAAATGTTATTAAATTATTTTTTAAAAGCTAGATTTGGTGGCTTACATCTATAATCCCAGTGACTCAGAAGATGGAGGCAGGAGAATGGCAGGATTGAGGCCAGTGGCAGACCTTGTAACTTAGGGAGAACCTGTCTCAAGATAAAAAATTAAAAAATAGACTGGAGGTGCAATGCAGTGGTAGAGCACTTGCAAAAATATCTGCAAGGCCCTGGCTTCAACATCCAAGTACTGAAAAAGAAAGAAAGAAAGAAAGAAAGAAAGAAAGAAAGAAAGAAAGACAGACAAACCCCTCATAGTTGCTACTCATGACTTCTAGGTTAATTTCAGAATTCTATGTGGGAAAAGGGGCTGGGATTTAGCTCAGTTGGTAGAGCGCTGCGCTGCAGTCTCTGAGGTCCCGAGTTCAATTCCCAGCACCAAAACAGTCAGCCAATGAAAACCCTATGAGGGTCGCTATGAGTCAGATACTGACTCGATGGCAGGTAGCAACAACAACAACAACATGTGGGAAAAGGTTTCTGGTTTATTTTCAGGGAAAGAGGATGGAAAGTATTTGATAGTCCTTTTTGGTGGCAATGAGTAAAGTTGTTATCAAAAACCATCAATACATTTTACTCAGAGTTGATTTGAATGGGCAAAGACTAGACAAGAGTGAGCTGTATTTCTTTGCAGAAAAAGTAACAGCAAGTGCAGTAGCTCAAGATTTTGGGGAGGCCTAGCACCATGATGTGGGCTGGGATTTAGCTCAGTTGGTAGAGCACTGTGCTGCAGTCTCTGAGGTCCCGAGTTCAATTCCCAGCACTGTAAAAATGGGAGAAGGACCTGGCAACCCACTCCCAAGGCAATCCTGAAACAGCCATTGAAAACCCTATGAGGGTTTCATTGAAAACGCTATGAGTTGGATACCGACTTGACAGCACCTAACAACAACAACAAGCACCATGATGCAGGGCCAAGGGTCCACAAAGCAACACACCAATGAAGAACTGAAGAGAAATGAAAGATTGGCTGTTGTTAGATTTCTAGAAATGGCATTATTTGCTATCAAACTGGAAATTATTTTTCATCTTGTGTTTAGTTTATTAGTTCTTCACCAACCCAATCTTCCATCAACATTTCAGTTAAACTCCATTATACACAGAATATTGTGTTTGCAATATTTTGGATAAAATGTATGTTAAATGCCTTTAAAATCCAAGATTGCATCAGAACCATCTTTTAAACTATTTTCTGAAACAACTTGAAAGATCTGAGTCATACAGACAAATAACTTCTAAATTCAATTTAGATAAAATAGAGCTACAATCGCAATAAATGAGAAAGCAGGGTCAATTCACAAATGAGAATTCCAATTTTACTTTAAAATATAAATTTATTGCAGTATCTGACTTTGCTATCTATTCTCAACAACAAGAAAACAAAAATCCTTACAACTATGTCAGTAAGCAACTTCAGGATAAATGGAGAAAAGTTTGAGGCTGTCCATGATTTTATTTGGTTATACAGTCAACACCTATGGAAGCAGCAGTCAAGAAATCAAAAGACACATTACATTAGGAAAACTGTTGGAAAAGACCTCTTTAAAGTGCTGAAAAGTAAAGATGCCAAATTGAAGACATGGGTGTGCCTGACTCATGTCATGGTATTCCCAATCACATCATATACTTATGAAAGCTAAATGTTGAGTAAGGGAGTCAGAAGAAAAATTGATGCTATTGAATTATGGTGCTGGAGATGAATATTGAATACACCACGGACTGCCAAAAGAGCCAACAGATCTGTCTTAGAAGAAGTGCAGCCAGAGTCCTCTTTGAATGCAAAGATGGCTAGACTACAATGTACTTATTTTGGCTATGTTGTTAGGAGGAGCCAATCCCTGGAGAAGGACATCATGTTTGGGAGAGTGGCAGGTCAACAACAACAGAAAAAGGAAGACCCTTAACTAGATGTATTGACCTAATAGCTGAACAATGGGCTTAACCATAAAAAAAGATCATGTGCCTGGCACAGTGTCAGGGAGTGTTTTATCCTGTTGTACACAGGGTTGCCATGAGTTGGACCTGACTGGATGGCACTTAACAGCAATAACAATAACATCCAATTAGCTGGCTCTTCCCTGAACACAAGTGCTCTAAACAGAGGTTCTTCTGCTACAATGTCAATGCTGAATGCTCCCCAAGTCTCATGTGTTAAATGTTGGTCCCCACGTGGTGTTTTTGAGAAGTGTTGTGGCCTTTTAGGAGGTGGTATTGAGGGTATTGAGAAGGTGCTCTTGAAGGGAATGCAGGATGGTAGGTCCTTCCTCTTTCTCTTTTGCTCTCTGGCTATAAGGTGAGTAGTTTGCTTGTCAGAGACTGTCCGGCATTAGTATTCAGCATCCCTACCAGAAGGCTGAAAGCAATAGGTCTAGCTGGGCAAGGTGGTGCCTGCCTGTAATCCCTGACTTGGGAGGTGGAGACAGGAACATAGTGAGTTCAAGGCCACAGGCAGCCGGCATAACTCAGGGAGACCCAGTCTCAAGATAAAAAAAAAAAGGCCTGGGGGGATGTCGCTCAGTGGTACAAAGCTTGCTAAATATGCACAAGGTCCCTCTGCAAGTACTGTAGTACTAGGGGTCCCCCAGTACCACAAAAACAAACCAAAACACAAAAACACTGGGTCTGCCTGGTCATGGGCTGATAAGAAGGAGAAATGGAGTAAAAGGGAGAGTTCATTCCACAGAGCTGATGTAATGTTAAAAGACGGAAAAATACAGGAAAAGGAAGAGGGTTTAAAATTATATATTGTATTTCAAACTCATGCTTGAGCTTTATTACCATATAATAACAAATGTTTTATTAACTTTTTTATTTTAATGTAAATGTTAAAACAGTAGTGCTAGTTTTTAAATTCTATTGTGAGGAAGCTATTGATTAATCTCTGAAAAAAATCTTCCAAACTTCAGAATAGTCCTTAATATTAGCCACTTCTATTTACCTCTTATTAGAAGCCACTTATAAAATGTTCTCATCCTTTTACTTCTTTAATTTTTAATTGTTTTCTTTCTGGTTAAATTTTATTTCCTACTTTATACCTAGAGTAAATAATTTATATTTTAAAACATAGATGTTTTCTTATTTGGACTTTAGCATGAACTTTAATTCTTACTATTACATTCTCATTTAAAAAATGAAAGAATTGAGGTTCAAAGATGTTAAGTTACTTGATCATGGGGATATACCAAGTAGGTGACAAACCAGGCCTTCAAAAACATCCGTGTGACCCTAGAACCCACTATCTACTCTACCTTATTGTTCTCATCAAAAGGGTAATCACAGAGTAGAGTGGGCTCAAGGGTAAATATTCACATGAAGGAGAATTTTTTTCCATTTTTCTCAAAATATTTATAATTGCCAGTCGTGGGGTAGAAAGAGACAGGAATGTGAATATAATGCTGAATCAGCTTTAGCTTCTACCTTCATATTCTACTTACAAGTCAAGCAATTTTAATGCCTGTACTTTGTGTTGGGTGTGCTATGAGGAGAGAGCAAGTAAGAATAGCCAGCTTAAAGAGGAAATGACATTTGATCTCTGTGCTGAAACATAAGTAGGAGAAGTGGTAATGGGGAGTTTGGGAGAGAGAACCAGCTGTGGAAAAGAAAGAGTCATGAGAAAGCTGAACCCAACCGAAAAAGCAGTCTTATGGTGAGAATGCAATGGAAAACATAGGCATGAAGACAATGTGTTGGGTCCACCCTAGGAAGTGGATGTAGGACTAAAGTTTGGATTTTACCCTGGAGATAGTAAGAAGTCCTTGGATTCTTTAAAACTGCTCCCTTTGAATAGCTGACCCAACTGAGATACTTCTTCTTGTTAGGTGCTGTTGAGACTCATAGTGACCCTATATACAACAGATGAAATACTATTGTTGTGCTTCTCTGCTATTCATAGGGTTTTCAAAGGCTAAATGTTTTGGGGGAGTGGATTGCTGGCTCCTTCTCCCAAGCCTACAGCACTCGGTGTTCCCAGGTTTCCTCCCATTCAAGTACTAACCAGGCCCAACCCTGCTTAGCTTCCAAGATCTGATGGTACTGCACACCACAGCAGTACAGCTGCAAGCACTGAGATACTGAGTATTTGGAAAAGACATAGGTGACTAGAAAGGACTCAGTTTTTTTTTTAGGCCATTATTTCTCTACATATATGTGTTTGGACTGCTTTCTTATAGTTAAACAACTTGTAGACAGGGTTATCAATCCTGGCCATTCTCCTCAAGTCACTGTATCCATACAATAGCTTAACTTGACTCCAGAATAACCCTAGCCTTCCTGAGTTGTGTGTCTATCTCAGCCTTGGGCCACTATGAGATTTCATTCTCCTGGTTCCTGACTTGAGTCTCCCAGAGCTTGATGACTCGTAATCTTAGCATTGGAACAGGTAAGGGAAAATAAGCAACAAGGTCAGGAAAGGTCGTTTATATCAAAGGAGGCAAGTGTGGATATTTGCCCACAGCTCCATTCTTGCTGGTCATTAGAATGTTTATGCTGGAAATCAGAAGGGGCCACAGAAGTGTTTTTTAAAATACAAATGTATCTTACTTTGATCATCATATTATCTGTGAAATATAATTATTATTATTATTATTAGTCTTACTATACAGTAAAGAAACTTGAGGCTTGAAGAAGGTTTATGGTCAAGAGAGACTACATAACAAATATGGACTGTTATCTCATTTTGATCTGGTAAATGTTCCCAAACTCTTCAAAATCCTAAAGAATATACATCATGGTGTGAGTTAAATTTCAACAACTTTGTCTTTCTCTTCCTTTTCTCATGGTGGTGTGGTTGTTAATGGGATTCTGGACAAACTGAAGTGAGAGGAAAAGAAGAAAGTAGAATATGACAGTCGTGTCTAAGAGTTAACTACGATGCCCTGAAGGCAGAGGTATGTCTAAAACCTTTGACTAACTGTAAGTCTGATTCTTATGAGAATCTTGATGTCTCCTAACATACTGTATAATGATCTGGAGTAGAAGAGAAATACTCCTTATAACTTCTAAGTTTGAGGTGCATTCATCTCTATTTCCCCAAAGTCAAATATTTCATAAGCATAATCTTAGTTATCCATTACAATCTAATTCATTCCAACTGGAAGAAGATAAAAGGAAACTCTGAAACTCAAAAAGATTATAAATTTGGGTCAAGTGGGCAAATTGTGGGGTGTTAGATTTGGAAGATCTTAGTAGCCACATGATACCATGGAGAACAGAGCTACCTAAGCTGATGAGCACTGAGAAGCAGAAGTGAGAGAAGAAGGAGGAAGTCCTGGAAATAAGCAGGTCCTGGTTCACATTGCTTTCTGAGTAGAGCCTTCCTTAGACTCCAGGAGTCAATTTGCTAATTAGTTAGCTCTTATCTCTCCATCCCAACCACTTCCCATTAGCTTATAATAGTGTGCTAATTAACTTTTGGTCACTATAGTACATATATAAGATAGTAAACTTATAAAAACAAAAGGTTTGGTTCACAATTTGGATATTCCAGTCTGTGATCAATTGGTGCCATTGTTTTTGGGCCTGTGGCAAAGTCACACATCAAGGGAGTGAATGGCAGAGAAATACTGCTCATCTCAGGGCCAGGAAACAAAAGAGATGTAAGAGAAGGCCAGAGCCCCATAACCCCCTTCAAATGCATGCTAGGGGTGGCCACTTCTCCTGAAGTTATTGTTTCTGCATGAGCTCAGGGTCCTTTTTTTTTTTTTTTTTCCTTTTCAGCCTTTCAACATGTATAAAACTATTTCCTATATATCTTTTCCTTGGATAACTAAGCATAATCTCATGTTTTTCTCACTGATACCTCTCCTTTAGTCTACAACAATTTAAATTGGTATTCTGTTTCTTGCAAGCTAATCACTCCAGACTAACATAAGCACAATTTATAGTTATTGGGTAAATAGCAGCCACCATGGACTGAATGCTTGCTATGTCCAAGACACTGTGTAACTACTTTCTATGCATAATTTTACTTAGTAATCTCAACACTATGAGGAAGACAGACTGATTAAAGAGTATAGGGAGTATTATGGGATAGCCCCAGGGAATAGAGAGGAAACATGATTGGGATAAGGTCCATGTAGCCCATCTGGAGGTCTGAAATCTATGCCCCAGGGTAAGATGGCCTTCAATGACCCTTGTCCCACATCTGGGTTTTCTTGGCATGGAGTAAGCCAAGATGGTCCCTGCCCTCTTGGACCCCCTGCCACCTGATTCATTACTCCTCTCACCTGACCCCCTGATTGGCCACTAAAGAGCATCCCCTGATTGGCCAGAAAGTGACATCTGGTTTCACCCTTTATTTGAATGTCACTCCTAATTGGTTGTGCTCAGCCCCTCACACCACCACCTGATTGGTTGATTGCCATCTTGAGGCAGTTACCCAAAGACTATATAAGCAGAGCTTGCTCACCACTCTGCAGTTCTGCCACTCCACCACAGACAGGCCACACCATCACCAGATCAAGAGAGAAGACTGCCTGCCATCACAGAGGCCACCCCATCACTGGACCAAGACTGAGATCATTGGAGACCAGCAGCAGAGAAGAAGCTGGCCTTCGTGGAGGACACCTGGAGGGCCTCCAGACCACCACAGATTTCCTTACAGGGGCTGTACAATAAAATCTAATCTAAAGGCATCCCAAAGCTGCCCTTGACTCTGTTGCATTCACCAGTCCCCTGGTGTGGGATTCCGATCCTGGTTCGGAAGAAGAACTAGCTCAGTCCCAGCTGTGGGGAGGGGCAACCCACAAAAGGGGCCTATTGTAGCATCACCTCTACCCCTCCACATCACCTTGCATTTATGCACCTGCTTACATATTGTGTTCCCAAAGTCCTTCCCCTTCTTCTAACAGTGGCCAAGTGGGAAGACTTCATACATATTATCAAGTCAATGGCCTATTCCTAATAGCAAAGAAAATAGAGCCTTCACATACCAGCCAGAATGAAGAGACATATGATGTGATCGTTCAGAAATACAAAACCAATAAAGTAAGTGCTCTCTGAAGCCTACTGACTGCAGAAGACAGACCTGGCACAAGGGGCATGAGGCAGTGAATAGAATAAGGTCCTTGATTTCCACAAACTTATTTTACTTACAAAGGAACTTTTGAGTCTCCAAGGCTAGAGAGAGAGGCCTTTTTCTCATTTAATATGTTAAAGTCCCAAATCTCTGATGTGAATGCCTTCCTAGAGATGAAAGGTACCTAGGATCCAGTCTGGGATTGCCCACTGGGCCCCAGAACACTCTGTCCTGGTTCCTGACTCCTATAGTGCCCTTATTGTGCATTATCTTTACTGTTAAATCAGGTGAAGATTTTGTTAGAGGAGGGATGTGATTCATTCACTGTGTTTGAAGATACTTACCTAGGAGAGACAAAAATTTGATGAATAATCAAATCCACAGGTTTCATTTCATATCTGAGGAAGCTAAAGTATAGCTTGATTTGCTAGCCTAAGGTCATACACCTAAGAAGTGAAAGATCTAAGCTTGGAAACTACAATGCATAAAACCTCACACTTTTAACCATTATGGCTCACTGGCTTATTTCCTTCAGAATGAGATCAATACATTTCTTTTTATCCCTTTCCATCTTATACAGCTGTCCTTAATTTATAGACAGTGCCTTGCACTGAGCAGACACTCAGAGAATGCATGCTGAATAATTCTTTAAAAAAAAAAAAAACTTAGTAAGTTTAACCTTTCTATTTGTTCTGAAGGGTCCTTGCTGCAAGGGATTTGAGGAATGTCCAACCGCTTTCTGGGTAGTCAGAACTATGAGTCCTCTGTCCCTGCCTTATTCTGCTTATTCTGCTATTTTCTGCATTGTACAATATGTAATCTGTTTCATACAAGATCTTGTCTGAGGAAAATTTTTCTGCTACCAAAGCAACTTTGAAGGTTTCTGGTAAGAAAGGGCTGCCCAAGCTATCTAAACTAGTTCCTTCAAGTCCAAGCATGGTGGTGCATACCTGTAATCCCATCACTCAGGAGGCTGAGGCAGGAGGATTATGAGTTTGAGGCCAGACTGGGTGCATAGCAATATCCTGTCTCAAAACAAAACAAAGTACTTAATTCCTTAATTTTTTCCCTTTTCTTTTACCTAGTCTCTTAAGAAGCAGACATTTACATACATATATTTGGTACTCAAAAAATTGAGCCACCAAATCCTTAAGGATGGGCCACTAGTATGAAAACACTGGTAGTAGTAAAAAGAGATGGAAATTTGTGGTGATGAGAAGGCAGAGTAGATAGGAAATAGGAGTCATGTTCTTGCTGACTTGAGAAAAATGAGTCATCTCCCTGAGTTTCAAAATAGCATTGCTGCCAGGGAAGAAGCTGTTGTAATTGGTGGGACTGGTTGAATGCAACCAGTCAGAACATTCTGCCAGGCGTGGGTCCTGTTTGATTCACTTCCTTATTTCATTTTGGTCTCTGCTCACCTGTCACCTCCATCGAGAGCAGCTCTGACATGCTGTCTATCATAGCACCTCTCATCAATCTCCCAGCACCTACTCTGCTTTATTTTTCTTAATCCCATTTATCTCTACCTGGATTATTTTATTTGTTTGTTTATTGTCTGTGTCCCTGCATTAGAATATAAGATCAATGTGGACAAGCACTTTGTTTCTTGTACTCACTTCTGTTTCCCTAGTGTTCTGGACTCTCAGTTCAATTTTTTGTTGAGTGGGATGTCTATATTTTGGACTTCTCTTGGGCAGAGCTAAAATGATGCGACTCTGCATTTTAGAAAGGCTTTGGAAAAAATTCCTGGTCTGGATGCTAAATTAAGCTAAGAATGACTTTTCCCATCAAGAATATTGAATTTATGCTGTTCATAACTCCATGTTCACAACTAATGGGGAGGTAGAATTCCTTAGTATGAAGTTAATGTTTATTTCCATTTGTAAATGTCTTTTTGTTAATTATTTTAATTGTACAAATTTGTGGAGTATAGCATGATACTTTGATACTTGTACACAGCATGTAATGATCACCATTTGTAAATTTCTCTAGGAAACCCCCTGATATTCTTAGGCATGGGCACGAACTGGTACATTTGGCTTATTATTTGAGTTAGGATTTTGCTGTGTCAATTGACAATCTGGACAAAATTTCATGTGAACTGCTTAGCTACTTAGGAAATAAGTTGTTACCAAGTTGTTTCAGAGTGTTCAGCAATATCAATGCCCATTTGGTCCAATGCTTTCAATGGCTCTATTGGGTAAAGAAGAACCTAGAGTAATTGAAGTGAAGTGCTAATTTGGGCCCCTGTTTGAACCTTAAAATAATAAAATTTTATGGTAATCAGTCATTAAATTTCTGTTTATTGCAAAAAGTTTCAAGAAAGGATTAACAAAAGACATACAAAAAAACCCACAAAAACAAAAACAAAAAACCCCAATGCCTTAGTCTCAAGTTGCACCGCTAAGTCCCTCAGCTTTTTTGGCTACTCATCTGGAACTTATAACATAATTGTTGGAGAATCTCACCCAATTCCTAAGTCAGTTGTGACTAGTACCAGAAGCATATTAGCAAGTTTGATCCCATCAGTGAAAAAAAAATTAATGTCCACCTTTTTCCGATTGTTTACCACATGTTATGCACTCAACTATGAACTAAAATAGTATTTTTAGTGATCTTGGTATAGCCCATGAACTGGCATTATTTTACTTTACAAATAGGGAAACCAAGATTCAAAGCGATGATTAACTTATCCCCTAAAGTCTCACCTCTGGTGAGCAGCACAGCCAAGATTTAGAGCCAGTGCTTTTTAACTCCCAAGTCACTACTTTTATCTGGCACACCAAATGGAACAGCCATTGACTGCCATCAGCTCAGCCTTGTGTGCTGAATAAACCCCCTGTGCCTTAGTGTCTTTCAAGTCTTTTGCCTCCAACACTCCTGTGACTGTCCCAGGCCATATGACTGCAACTTTGCCTTGGTTTCTCTGCCTACTTCTTGCTATTTCCAGGGACAATCTACTGGCTAGGTCTGATATACAGCTCAGACCTGGCACATTCTTCTTTCCTATGGCATTGCCTGGGGATATGCTCCACCACCCTGATTAGAACTTGCTCAATTCTCAGGCCTGTTAGAGTCACATTTGTGTTGGCTCAGTCCTTTAATTTGCACATAATTTCAGTCTCCAGCTTCTGTAGATAACTTAGTTTTCTCTAGTGCCATCCTAATAATCATGTCTGACACTTTTTCTTCTAAGTTTCCCTCATGTTTTCTGGCCTAATTCACTTGAGATATAATACCACCTTTCCTGTAGTTTACCTTGTTGTGGCAGAGGTTTTCTGCCCATATCATTATTTTCATTTCTCTCTTCTAGTGCTTTGGTGAGTTTGCTTATTAGCAATTGTTCATCCAAGAGCAAAGCAAAGCAGCTATTGCTGTTGGCAATGCACCTGGAGATGTCAGGTGTCAGTGGTGCAACTTCTAATTCCAGTTGGATAAACTAATAGAGGACATTGGCTCTTTGAACGAATTGGAAAGCTTCTAGGTAAACATTGCAGGTGAATTAACTACCTCTTTTTCTTTGTCTCTTCTGCTCATTCTACCTGTTCTTCCCAGGTAAAAACTCAACATTCCCTCAGTTTTATCATCTTATCCCTGCCTTGATGACTTCTTATGGGAGATCCTTGGCCCAGAACAATTTAGTTTATACATTTATCATGTGACCATCTCATGAGTGGCTAATTATCCTTAAAGCTTCATCTGACAAATTAGAAAAGATGTTGCAATTATCTCCCAACACAACCTTTTTCTAAATAAGCAACTGTCATTTCTTCTCATGCCTTACTACCTTACAAACACATTTACCAGTCAATAACAACATCAAGATTTCTTTAATGTATTGAGTTACTTCTCTAGTTACAATATGCTGTTGTTGATAGGTGCTGTTGAGTTGGGTCCAATTCATAGTGACCTTATGTACAACAGAGCAAAATACTCCTTGGCACTGTTCCAGGCATATGATCTTTTGAATGTTTAAGGCCATTGTTGCAGACATGGTGTCAATCCATCTAATTGAGGATCTTCCTTTTTTTCATTGACCTGCCAGTCTCCCAAACATGATCTCTTTCTCCAAAGATTGGTTCCTCCTGACTACATGTCTGTAGCACCATAATTCAAAAACATCAATTCTTCTCCCGTCTCCCTTATTCAATGTCCAGTTTTCACAAGCATATGATACAATTGAAAATATTATGTCATGAGTCCAATGTACCTTTGTCTTCAATGTTACAATATAATAAGATAAAATAATAAACTGTATTTTAATAAAATACCACAAATAGTGTTGAGTTGATTTTTAATCTGTCTTGGATTTCAGTGATTTATCCCCACAAAACCCCATAGATTCAGGGAGTTGGTAATAAACATTAACTTGGGTGAAAAGAGAACCAGACTGTATTTCAAAAACTCTGAATTTTAGTTCTGTATCTTCTACTAGTTCTTCATGATGATGGACATTTCTTTCCATGTTTTTTGATACCCTAAAAATACAGAAACTTGGACCACACAATGTTCTATGGTGTAGGACATTCCATAATTATAGCATGTTACAACTCCATCTTCATGTTTTGTTTAGAAATATATGTTAAGCTGAGTACCACTACACACAAACTAGAGGTAGCCTGAACAATTTAGTGAGACCATTTCTCAAAATAAAAATAAAAAAGAGTTTGGTGGTGTAGCTCAGTGGTGTAGCATTTGCCTATCATGTCCAAGGCTCTGAGTTCAAATACATCCAGCACTGCCAAAAATAAATGAATGAATAAATAAACAGGAATAAAGAAAAAGAAATAGATGCTAACTTATTTTAGGCTTCTTTGGTTTCATTTAAATCTACCAGATAATTTACTTCTATACCATCCAAAATGTAAAGAAAGAAAAAATTACAAAAATATCCTCACACACACCAAAAACCAATCTTCCGCCTAGATCATTGACTAAGGTTCCTGGTACCCTGTGTTCATTTGGATGTACTAATTCTTGCAGCATCTGGAAAAAAAAAACATGAAGAAAGAGGCCCATTGATCAGGATTGGAAAATGGTATAAGGTGGTACAAGCCAGCATGATGATGTTATAAATGATCAATGGCAGACTCCAGAAGGAAAGATCAATCTCAGGGACAGGTTTGGGTTGGTTCTCCATCCACCCTTCACCATGATTCTTCTTCTGTCTCCAACCTAGCAGGATATGAGTTTTAAGTTTACTAAAAAAAGAAACTCTTCATTTATGTATTTACACATTTACATACAACTTTTGACTTTAGTCCATACAAAATAATAATCCTGGAAGAATATTGTTAAGAAGCATTTGACCTACTCCTAAACCTGCCTATGATAAACCAGGTGTGTGACACATGCCTGTAATCCCAGTGACTCGGGAGGTTGAGGCAGGAGGATCATGATTTTGAGCCAGAGGCAGCCTGCACAACTTAGGAAGATCTAAAAGGTTTCTCTTCTCTCCATCTTTATTGAGGTTTAAGTGACAAATAAAAATTGTGTACACCTAAGTATACAATTTGATAATTTGATATGCCTTGTGAAATGATTACTATAATCAAGCTGCTAAGTACATCTATCATCTCATATAGTTAATTTTTGTGGGTGTGTGGTGAGAACACATAAAATCTACTCTTTTATTAAAGTTTAAGTATAAAATAGAGAATTATTAACTATAGTCACCATAGTGTTCATTAGATTGCCAGAACTTATTCATCTTATGACTGGAAGTTTGTACCCTTTGACCACCATTTCCCTCAAAAGACATCTTGATCACATGATCTTTCCTAAAATAGAAGGATAAAGTTGTATGTGTAGAGAAGCTCAGTTCACCCAATTCATCCAACTAAATTATGAAGGAACATAAAACTAGGGAATCTGACTTTGTCTAGGAGTACCAGTATTGGGGATTTCTAGTGGGAAATGGCAGCAAAAACCTAAAATCATCTAATTGAGAAAGGATCTAAGCCCCTCCAGGAGACACTCAAACCCCATGATCAAGCCACTGAAAACCATTTATGGGTTTGAGCCTATTGATTCATTTAGTTACTTATCCAAATACATATAGCATTATCTATCATGCATGGGGACTGGGATTTAACTCAGTTGGTAGAGTGCCGCTCTGCAGTCTCTGAGGTCCCGAGTTTGATTCCCAGCACTGCAAAAATGGGAGAACGTGGCAACCCACTCCTAAGGCAATCCCGAAACAATCTGCCATTGAAACCCCTATGAGGGTCGCTATGAGTTGGACATGACTCGACGGCACCTAACAACAGCAACAACATCATGCATGGAGTATAATGGTGAAGACAAGAATGTTTTCATGTTACTTACAACCTAGCTGTCCCTTTTATCTATCACAATTACACTAATAGGCAGTGCTTACTTGCTGTGACATGCAAAGGAGATGGTTTTGGCATGCACCACTGCTGCACTAACAGTGTAAGATATCTGTTCTATTTAGAGTTGGCTGAAAGGTCTCTATGATACCTTATCTTTCTTGTGTGTTGAGAACCTGGAGAAATGATTCTCTAGCTTGTTGCCAATTCTCTGTTGTGTGGAAGAGACAGGTTCAACTGTTACCCTGGGAACTCATTAAGTTAAAAGCACATTCTTGAAAAGCAATTCTTAGAGTATGCTCCAGTTTAGCATTTGTGGTTCTATTACTCTTACACTCCACTAACTCTGATGTTCCTAGAATGGCATCAGATGAAAGCCAGTGTGTGTCTCAGCACAGATGCTGGCAAAAATCCCACAATTTATGACTTGGCTCTATGACTAGTACCACAAAAACAACACAGTCAGTGCTGAGTAGCTTGTGATTGCCTGTAAAAGTTTGTAATGTTGGGCTTGGGATCCAATTCAATGGTAGTTGCTTGCATATGAATAGTGTTGCCTTTTAATTGGATGAATCTCAAGTGTTCTTGGCTAAATTTTTGAGAGTTCCTTGAGTATTCTTAAACCTTGTAGAATGGTGCTCAGAAAAATCTGTCTTTGGTGTGTTGGGATCCTGATAAAAAAACCAATAAATTTAGACTGCACTTGTTGAAATTGGATATCAAGTGGAAATCATCCCCAAATGGAGTATTGTGTCCTGTTCTTGGTGCTCTATTTCAACAGCAACACTGAAAGTATAATGTACAAGATGTGCCACCAAAGGAGAAGCCTAGAAGGATAGTTTCATTTTAATTGAGAGAACACTGGATGTTTTCTCTGAAGAAATGCAGGCTCAGGAGTGGGGAAGATGGAAAGGGCTTGAAAGAAGTGGTGTTACAAAGAATTAGCTTGCTTAGGTTTGCTCCAAAGGGCTCCTTAAAGACTCAATGGATGTTGCTGATAGGTATAACTCAGTTGGTAAAGTGCCACCCTGAAGTCTCTGAAGTCCTGAGTTCGATTCCCAGCATGGCAAAAATGGGAGAAGGTTGTGGCAATCCACTCCCAAGGCAAGCCCAAAACAATCAGCCATTGAAAAAAAACCCTATGAGGGTCACTATGAGTCAGACATGACTCCATAGCATCTAACAACAACAACATTTTGGGGCTGTGATTTAGCTCAGTTGGTAGCACGCCGCTCTGCAGTGTCTGAGGTCCCAGGTTCAATCCCCAGCACTGAAAAAATTGGAGAAGGATGTGGCAATCCACTCCCAAGGCAATCCTGAAACAATCAGCCATTGAAAACCCTATGAGGGTTGCTATGAGTCCGACAAGTCTTGACAACACCTACCAACAAAATTAGAAGGAAAACCCAGAATTCTTTAAATGTAGAAAAAATTGCCTCTCAAAACAGAATCTGCCCCAGACTTGGGTATTACAGATGAAAGTGGGGACTCTACTCCATTTCATCTGCAGAAGGAAATCCTGGGGTAAGGGGAAGTAAGTCTGATTTAGGTATAAAGGGTTAAGAAGGCTTTGGAGTTGGCCACAGTTGAGTTCCTATGCCAGCTCCATAATTTCTCAGCAGCAAATTTGAGGAAGACATTTACTATATATGAACCCAAGTTCTATCATCTTAAAATAGAAGAAACACTTTCCTCAATATATTTGTTTTGTGATGATAAATAAGACATTGTACATCAATAGGCTATTAAAATGTTTGACACATAGAAAGCAGTCTTCTTAGTAATATGTGGAGTCCCTTCCAGTTTTGTTATTGTTGTTGTTGTTAGGTGTTGTTGAGTCCAACACATAGTGACCTTATGTACAACAGGACAGAACACTCCCCAACATTGTGTCATGCCCTGCACTATGTCAGTGCTTTTCTGCCATTCATAGGGTTTTCAATGGCTGATTGCTTCAGGATATTTTTGGGACTGGGCTGCCAGGTCCTTCTCCCATCTTTTGCGGTGCTAGGACTTGAACAAAGGCCCTCAGAGCACACAGAGCAACACTCTACCAACTCAGCTTGAGAATGGTGCAGGAAGTAAGCAGTATTTTTTGCTAAGTATCTTGTCCCATGCTAATTCTATTCCTTCCTTTTTTTCCTTCCTTCCTTCCTTTTCTTCTTTCTTTCTTTTTTTCTTCTTTCTTCCTTTCTTCCTTCCTTCCTTCCTTCCTTCCTTCCTTTCTTTCTTTCTTTCTTTTTCTTTCTTTTTATTTGGGAGTTGAACCCACGGCCTCATACATATTTTACAAGTACTGTACCACTGGGCTGCATCCCTATCCCATTTTTAATTTTTTTTATTAGGAGACATGGTCTCACTAAGTTACACAGGCTATCTTTGAACTTTCAATTGTCCTGCCTCAGTCTCCCAATTTGTTGGGATTAGAGGTATGTTCCGTGATACCTAGCTCCTATCTTTTCTTATACATGCTATGATCTCGCCTAAGCATATCACTCATTGGTTTAGAATATTCTATGTTCAAAGCTGTGGCCAGAGGTTCTGAAATCAATGTGAAGATCATTCAGATGATGTTTGATATTTTCATCATGGAATTATGAATGAGCTAAATTTAACAAGATCAGTTTTTGTTTGTCTTCAGTATTGGAAAAAACAACACATTACTGACTATTGGGATATCAGAATTTGTGTTTTGGCTTTATTAGAAAGTAGCTCTACAAACTTGGAGATGTCATTTTAACTCCAATGACTTCAGATTCCCTATCATTGAAACAAGGATCCTGATTAGATGATCTTTAAAAATCTTCTTAACTATAAAAATAGCAGGACTATGTATGCCACCAGCAATATTTTTCTAGAAGAGAAAACGTAGATAGCACCCTACAGAAGACTATTAGAATTCCAAAGAGTTTTGTTAAGACAGAGGAGTAGGATGACAGTGATGGAAAATGCACATTGGAAGCCAATAGAGGGCAATGTAAATGGCACCAAGTGAAGATAAGAAAGATATCAAATTTGAGTTGCATAACTCAACTGTGGTTAAATATGAGTCAGGATTAAAGAATAATGAGAATTGGTGATGCAACTCAGTCACACAGTACTTGCCTATCATGCACAAGGCCCTGGGTTTGATTGCCACCATGGCAAGTAATAATAACAAGAAGAAGAAGAAAAAGAAGGAGGAGGAGGAGGAGGAAGAAGAAGAAAGAAGAAGACTAATGAAAAAAGATGTACAGGGTTTCATGGAAGCCTCCAGTCTTATGTGGGAAGGCCAAAAAAGTCTTCCAGATCTTTTATTGATGGAGGAGAGGGGTTTACTAGACAGACCAGCACACAAGGCATGTAGGGCTCAGGCCCTGATGCATGGGAGAGAACACATAGTACTTTGGGGTTAGCAAGTAGATTCAGTATACTGCGAGTTCCAGGTGTGTAAAGGAGTAACAAGAGGTAAGAGAAGTAGAAATGGGATCAGAGACCAAAATTGAGTATGATTCTGGCCTATAATATGGTCAGAAACAGTATTAGAAGCCTAGGCATATTGCCTTTATTATCCTAATTTTCCTCAGAAAACACTTATGGGGTGTGTAGTCACACAGGGGACCATGCAACATACCGTACAAAAAGAGCTAACTAACTTATTTCTCTCCTAACTTCCTGCCATAAATGTCTACTGTGTATCTGCATTAGGGCCAACCTTGGCCAGGTACAGCAGACATTCAAATCCTCACTCTAGACTACAGGGTGTCTCTCATCTTCACAACTGTATGATTTTGCAAATCCAGCCTAGGTTGAATTTTACTATTCCCCGGCTCCCCCAAAAGGCACTCCATCCTGCTCAGGCTCTCTGATTCAGCAGGGGGCCCAGGCTAAGGTCCCTTACCTTTCTTGGTGCCACCCACAGGAATCTCAGGTAGACCCTAGACAGAGGGCTTCACTTTGGTCCCTTTCTCAGAGCTGCTTTGTTCTAGCTCTGTTGTCTTCTATCTAGGGTGACAAAGGGGCGGATCAATAAGCTACTAGCCAGGCACATTTCCAGCAGGTGATGATTTCAAGTCTTTTCCGATTGCAGGCATCCCCAATCTTTTTGAGTGACTTTCTGAAAGCCCCTTTGGTTAGGAGGAAGGGAAGCAATCAGCCACCCTTCCACCAGAGGTGATCATAGAAAAGGAAACAACCTCTTTTTCTGAACTTTGTTCTCACCAAAACCTTTTCCCATCATGGTTCTTGTTATATTGAATAGGAGCTGGAGAGTTTTGGTGTTTCTCACTAAGTCCTTCAGGTAAATTCATAAAGACCCATTGTTCTTGAAATATGACACATTTTGAAAAACCCCTTTTCCTAAGCTTCAGATCTTAACTGCTCACTTGAGTTTTTATACTGCTTCTAAAGTGTGTGGTGCCTAGAACTGTGCTGTGCCTTTTAGACCTGGAAGTTTAGAATAGCATAAGACAGTTCAGAGGCATCAGTCCAACGCCTTCCTTGTTCAGTAACAGAGCTGAGACATAAAGACATGAAGGGGCTTATCCAAGATCACGTATTTGTTATTGGATACTAGAACTCTATCAGGATGCCGTGAGTTACAAGAAACAAGAAATGCTTACTACAAATGATGTTAAACAATAACAGCATGAATTATGTCATACAATAGGAAGTTGAGAGGTGGAATGTTCTGCCAACCATGCACAGTGAAGAGCCCTGACTCCATCAGTCTTCTAGTCTCTCTGCTCTGCTCTTCCGCCAGGTGTCACCTTTGGCCTCAGGTTTCATCTTTCATGCTCTCAGCATGCCTGACCTCTGTAACTGTGGTAAAATAATTCTTTGATCTTGTCTAACCAATGAAAAAAATTGTTTCCTCCAACCGTGGGATAGAAGTTCTTCTTTGGAATTTGTGGTTGTTGTTGTTAGGTGCCATCAAGTTGGGTCAGACTCATAGTGACACTCACAGGGTTTTCAATGGCTGATTGTTTTGGGGATTACTTCTGGGGGTGGATTGCATCCTTCTCCCATTTTTGTGGTGCTGGGGATCAAACCTAGGGCCTCTGAGAGCGCAGAACAAGCACTCTATCAACTGAGCTAAACCTCTCAAGATCTTCATATGCTCAATCCCTCATCAATAAAGTCATCAGGGAAATTCCTGTGCACTTATTAAGTTTAAACCTGGGTTCCTGAACAAATCACTGGCAAAGGGGTGGGCTTATTATAATTGTTTAAGTTATTTGGATCCATCTCTGGAGTGCAGGTGGGTTGAGCTACTTTGAGTCAGAAATATGACTATTAAGGAATGGTGAGGTGTGGATACTTAAACAAATTAGGAAAGAGAGAGAAAGGAATGGATATTGTGTAAGCAGTAAACAGTATCAACCACAAAGGCCCAGAGACACCCTACATTCTAGTCCTTATGCTGATTGACTAGCAGGAAGGGGGAAAAATATACACTGAAGCAATCTAATTTTTAAAAGACTACTACATTCAAAATAGATATTGTATACTTTTTTTCAGTGCCTAATGTTGCTAAAATAATCCAAACAGCAAGTTGAGAGAGGGATCATTTTATTCTGCTGCCAAGACAATGCCATCTGCTATGACATCACAGGTGGATGCAGCAGCACATTTCATTTTGTGAAGTTGCCATGGCAACAAAGTCTGACTGTGATAGTAGAGTAAAGCACCAACTTGTTCTTGTGTGCAGTCGAGTTGTGTCCCACTCATAGCAACTCCCATAGGGTTTTCAATGGCTGATTGTTTCAGGATTGCTTTGGGAGTGGTTTGCCATCTCCTTCTCCCATTTTTGTGGTGCTGGGGATCAAATTCAGGTCCTCAGAGAGTGCAATGCAGCGCTCTACCAACTGAGCTAAGCCCCAGCCCAGAGTAAAGCAGAAGCATAGAAGAGAACTTTTTTTTTTCACTCTCAAAAACAAATTAGACTGAAACAGATGTTGTTAGTGAATATTTTAGATACGAACTGGTAGGATAGCCAGAGAAAAGATAATGCCAGTGGGTGAATTTTGTTTGGACATTTGTAGGTCAGTCAAAACTATAAATCTTTATGTATCAGAGCCTTCTATGATGGGTTGCAGATACTTTGGCTTCTCTCTGGTCTAAGTCTTATCAATAGGCACATGTATGTACACAGCTGGATTGTTTCCCTTGTTCTTTTTTCTCTATCAAAAATTTCCCAACTCTCTTATGGCTATTCAATGAGACTCATTACAATGGTTTTTTGCATCTGCTCACCACAGTGCTTATAATGGAGTTGAACAATGGAAGTGTTGAGTTGTATTTGTTTAGTGACTGCTCTTTTATCATACCTCCAACACCAGTTTCTAAATTTACTTTCTCTTGCTTGGTTCTTTTTGCTAGGGATATATCCAAAAGTAATAACAGATTAAAAATCCAGCTTACAAAACACCATGAATCTTACTTAAGAGGATTCTTCATAAGTTTACCAGCCTAAGATATAATTTAGTATACCTATTTTGTCTTCTCAATTAAAGAATAAATTCCCATTCACCTTTATGGCCAATAGAAAGTCCAAGTTCTTCTTGCAAGTTTAAACACTATCTGCACAAGAAACACAAGAACTGTCTCATTCATTCATTTACTCGTACAACAAATAACTATAGACTACTGTGTGCCAGGTAGTGTTCCAGGTGCTGGGGATACAAGGGAAAGAAATGAAGAGTAAGAACTAGGAACTCTATCTCAAGCACTTGCACTTTCCTCATGTCTGTGTGGTGTCCCTGCCAAAGTCTCATTCTGCACGGTTAGGATGGAACTTGTCTACTGTGACATGATGCTTTTTCATGTTCAGCTTCTTCTTCGGTATTGCATTAGCATCATGCCCCGGAACTCCAAGATATCATTCCAGAGTTCACATTCACAATTATTGTTTTCCAAAGGTTATAACTGAACCAGGAAACTAGAATCTTGAAGGAATTGTATTTGTGTGATATGATTTCCAATTAATTTTATATTTTAAAAAAGTACTTTTCACCATTTTCTAAAATTTTCTTGTGATTCTGGATTAAAACTTTGAACCAAAACACAGAAAAAGAAAAACACCACAATTTTAAGAAAATGCATCAGGAGATAGCTCATTTTCATCTAGAGTAGAAAGCTGAAAAGAATATTGGTCTTACCTCACAATAAAAGATTTTAGAAAATCCACAAAATCTTTTTTTTTTCTTTTCAACTAACACATAATAATTGCACATATTGATGGTATACAATGTGTAATGATAAAACCAAAGTAGTCAGCATTTCTATCTTATCAGTCTTTTATTTTTGGAGCCTTTCAGTTCCTTTCTCCTAGTTCATCATAAAATATGTAATAGTTTATTGTATAGTCATCCTACTGTGCTATAGGCTTCTAGAACATATTCATCCTGTGGAACTATATTTTGATAACTCATCCAACCTTCTCCCCTGCCCCCATTATCCTTCTTAGCCTCTAGCAATTACTATTCTGTCTTCTACTTTGAGTTCCACTGTTTAAGCTTCCTTTTATGAGAGACAGCATATGGCACACGTTTTTCTGTGTCTAACTTACTTCATTTAATATGATGTCTTCTGGATTTATCCATTTTACCGCAAATGATAAGATTTCATTCTTTTTTTTTTTTATGGCTGAGGCATATGGCATTGTGTTTATATAATTTTCTTATTCCATTAATCAGTTAACGGATACCTCAATTGATTCCATATCTTAGCTATTGTGAATAGTGCTGCAATAAACATGGGAGTTAAAATATCTCTTTGACATACTGACTTAATTTCCTGTGGCAAAAATCCTTTGCTTGTTGGGCCCAGACAATGGGAGAAGCCACTACTTTGGGAAAAACACAGAATGCTGCCCAGCCATTTTCCCTCTAATTTCCTCAAGGCATCAGTGAAGATCCACTTCAGCTGGGGAAAGGGGGAAAAAAAGACATTCTATGCCTGGAATGGGGATAGGAAATCCAGCTGGTCCCAGACCATTTGATGTCTCCTACTCTGGTGGAGGGGCAAGATCACTGAAAAGTGCAAATTCTGAGACCATTGGACACACACAGGGCCTAAGAGTGAGGCAGAAGCAGGGCAACAGAGAACATCCTTCCCCCACCCTCCATGTTGGCAAGCACCAAGTAACAGCATTCTACTGGCTAGTGAAAGGCAAGAATCTCACAGACAACTTCTCTGATATATAGGTGCATATAAGGAGCCTAAAGCTGAGTAGAACACACACACTGAAGAAAGTCCTCAGGCAAACTAGACCCTACCTTTAGCACAATAATTAAATATTTGGTGCCAGGCGGGGTGTGGTGGCACACCCCTGTAATCCCAGCCGCTGGGGAGGTGGAGGCAGGGGGATCACAAGCTCGAGACCAGAGGCAGTCTGTGCAATTTAGTGAGAACTTGTCTCAAAAAAAAAAAAAAAAATGGGCTGAGGGTACAGCTCAGTTGTCCAGCACTTGCAGAGCGTGCAAATGCAAGGCCCTGGGTTCAACTCCTAATATTGCAAAAACAAAAAACAGAAAACAGAAAACAAAAAAATAATAATAATTAAAGAGGTGGAGAACCGATGTAAAAATAAAACTGAAATCCAGCTGAATTGCGGGGTATTGACTCACACCCCAGCATTAATAACCTAACAGAAGAAGAGATATTCCTATTTGTAGACATAAACAATATTTACTTCAGTCTCTACTGTTAAACATACTATTTTCAAATGAATGCAATTAAAAAGATAGACCAACCACTGTTAAGAGACAAAGCAATTAACATAATTAGACTCAAAGATATCAGAAACCATCACATAAGAATTTAAATTATGATTAATATTTTAAATACCTTAGGAAAAATATGGACAATACATCTAAACAGACAGGAATGCCAGAAAAGAGAATTAAAAATGAAGGCAAATAGATATAATTGAAATAAAAATCATAGCAAGAGAGATGAAAAATTACTTTAATGGACTTAGAAAAGTTAATACAGCTGAGGAAAGAATCAATGAATTTGGAGAAAGTACCCAAACTGAAACATAAAGAGAAAAAAAGAGAACACAGAAAAAATACAGACATTGTGGAATAATACTAAAAGATTTAACTTTCATGTAATTGGAATTCTTCCAATTGAAGAGAGAGAATGAGGCAGGAAAATATTTTTGAGGAGATAAAAGCCAATAATTTTCACACATTTATGACATATGTTAAACCAGAGATCCACGAAGCTCAGAGAATCCCAAGCATAATAATAAGCACATCACATACACATTCACACACAAACACACCCTATGAGTCAGTATATTCAAACTGCTAGAAATCAAAATTAAAGAGAAAATCATGAAGGCAGTTGAAGAAAATAAGACACATACAGAAAAAACAAAGAAAAATATTAAAAGACTCTTTGTCATGACCTATGAAGCTAGCAGATGATAGAGTGATATCATTGGAGTGCTGTGTCAAGAAAAATATTGTCAATCTAGAGTCCTATACCTTGTGAAAATTCATTTGAAAATTGAAGTAGAAAGAATGAATTTCTAAAATACAAATAAAAGTCAAAAGAACCCAGTCTCAGCAGATCTGGATTACAAAATGTGTTAAAGACAGCTGTTCAGAAGAAACATGTCGTTGAAAGACAGTAACTTTGATATACACCAAGAGTGAAGATCTCTGGAAATTGTGAAAATAAGGATAGATAGAAATTTTTTCTCTTACTTTTAATCATTCTAAAAGATAATTGGCTATCTAAACTAAATATATAAATAAATAATGAGATACTATGGCAGATATATAAGTAAAAGCTATGACAGAAATAGCACCAAATAGGAGTGGGATTGGGGATATGTGCTATAACTTCCTTATACTACATTATTTTTGGAATAGTACTTTATTATGCTTCTACTCTGGGCTGGGGTTTAGCTCAGCTGGTAGAGTGCTGGTCTATGTTCTCCGAGGCCCTGGATTCAATCCCCAGCACTGCAAAAGCCAGAGACGGATGTGGCAATCCACTTCCCAAGCAATCCTGAAACAATCAGCCATTGAAAAGCTGAGTCAGATCTGACTCAATGGCACCTGACAACAACATGCTTTTACTTATTTTTAATTAAATTATTTTATCTGATATTTAAAAATCATGAAAATTATACAGATTAATGGGGTACCATGTAATGTTTTAATACATGTAAACATTGTATAATTTAACTGGCATCATCAAAAAATTGACAGACATTGGTTTATGGGGTCATTTAGACCCCAAAACAAAAAAATTATTATTTAAGATATTTGTTTTAAAGGTTTAATTATGTTGTTAGATGAATCAAGACACCCTTTAAAAGTCACTAATATAATATTTATGTAGTAATAACTTCCAAAAATTAAGCAATTTTAAGGCACTTACAAAATTCTCATCAGTTTTTAAAACTGTAAATCAAACTGAAACTAACATAACATAAAATTCATTTTATTTTATAATGTAGAGATCCTAAAAATTATAAAATCAATAATTTTTATATCAGTCATAAAATATGGAAAATGACATACAAAAGCAATGACTTATAGAAAATCAGAATAATATTTTAGTCTTTCAGTAAAGCATTTCTATAGTTATTACATACAAGAGTGGTGACATAATGAGATTACATGGAACAACATACTCCTGGGTCAATTAGGAATGTTTACAAATAGCAAAACATAAATTCTGTGGTCTATTTTCACCCTGGAAATCCTGTTTAGGTTTCAAGTTAAATATACCTAGTTATCTCCTCAAATATTTGTTATTTCTAAATGTTGAAAACATTCAAAATCCTTTCTTCTACATTTTTAATGATGAACATTATAAACAGTGGAATGACCACTAAAAATAAAAATGTTTTAAACAGATGCATGAGTAACAGGCCCAAAATGGAGATAAAATTGGATGTAAAAAGATAATCCAAAATAAGCAGGAAGAAAAAAGAGCAAAGAAGAAATGGTGCAGCTCAAAAACAAGTAAAAACTGATAAGATTTAATAAAAATATAATATTAGTTATATTAAACATAAATTACCTGAATATAACAAATAAAACAGAGATCATCTGATTGGATAACTGAGCAACTCATCAACTCTTTTGTAACTACTCATTGTAACTACTCTATAAATATGCATATACTCATGAAATTATTAACTACTCTTCAACTACATTGTCTATAAGAAACTCATTTTAAATATAGGTTAAAATTAAAAGGATGCAAAAAGACATACCATAGTGAAAACACTAATTTTAAAAACTGGAAGAATTAAATATCAGAAAAAAATAGACTTTAGAACAAGAAATAGTACTAGGGTTATTGAGGGACATTACATGATGATAAAGAAGACGCAACTATCTTATATGTGTATGAACTTAACTAACAATGGCACTTCAAAATGCTGAAGCAAAAACTAACAAAAGGTGAAATTGACAAATCCACAATTATAATTATAGACTTCACTACGCCTTTTTTGATGGAACAAATAGATTAAATATCAGTAAAGACTGAAAAGATATAAAAAATGCAACTCACAAAATTGACAGAATTGATATTAACAGGACATTCCACTACCAAGAGCAAATATACATTATTTTTAAGTGCAGTTGAAAGTATAGATGGAGCATTTTGGAGTCTATAAAACAAACATCAACAAATTTAAATGAGTTGAAATCATAGAATGAATATTCTCTCATCATACTGAAATTGATCTAGAAATCAATAGAAAAATATATAGAAAGTACTAAAAGCCACATATTATTAATATAAATTATATTCCATAACAACTAAATATTATTAAGTCAATCAGTTAAAATACATAACAACACATTGGTGATATTCAGTTTATTAGAATTTCATGAGTAACAAATTTATGTGATGGGAATTTTTAAAAATTTTGTTTCTTGTCAAACCAACTTTTAATTCAAGTCAGATTTGCAGATCCTTTAATCTCCTCTGTTAATTCATGTATTCCATGGAATATATTTTGAAAACAGGATAAATGATCCTCTGAGATATTTTCCAATTCTAAACATTTGAATCATCCTTTTGGATTGGACTTGCTTAGATTCAGATTGCCTAATTTTAAAATGTTTCAGCATCTTGAACATTGTTGAAAATGTTCATAAAAATCACAGAAGGTATAAATGTATTTCTTGGATAAAAATGTACGCTTTTTCTATTCTTTTTTTTTTTTTTTTCTGTACTGGGGGTCGAACCCAGGGCCTCACACCTGCATGCTTTGCAAATGCTGGAACACTAAGCTCTGAGCTGCACCCCCAGCCCATTTTTTTTTTTTTGAGACAGGGTCTCGCTAAATTACGCAGACTGCCTGGGGTCTCGAACTTGCAATCCTCCTGCCTCCGCCTCCCGAGCCGCTGAGATTACAGGCGTATGCCACCGGGCCCAGCTACACTTTTTCTATTCTGTGTATCTTTGTCTTTTTAAAATATGAAGCACTTAAATGCACTTACTATGATAGGAAAAATGTGTGTCTTCTAGGATTTGTGAAATAGTCTCATGTGCTCTAAGGAATTTCTTTCATAAGTTACACAATTTTCCCTATCCTGACCCAATAACAGAGAGAAGGACCTGGCAACCCACTCCCAAATATCAATCTGCCATTGAAAACCCTATGAATAGCAGAGAAGCACTGACAATAGTGTTTCGTCTGTTGTACATAGGGTCGCTATGAGTTGGACACTGACTCAACAGCACCTGACAATAACAACAACTCAATAACAAAGAGTTTATTCATAATGCTGTAGGACTTTAGTTTGAGAAAGTGAGTTTGATTATGTCCTGAATTTAGGGATTGAGAACAGTGTTATCTGTTTCATTCTTGGGAAAAACTGATAAATTGTGTAATAAATAATCTTTAGCAGGTAAATTTTTGCCTAATTGAAAAGATTTATTTCTTATCATGTGATCTCACATTCTTATATATTAGATATGTTTATTCTTTAGAGGACTATTTTATATTGTGCTCTGGGGGGTTGTGATGTTTGTATGCTATGTTTTGAGATTCATTTCAAATTGGACTTGATTTCCTTATATCTAATATATATGGATAAGACTGCTTGAAAATATCTTTGGGCTCAGTGATTTTTAACATTGGGAAGTTGGGTCCATTAACAGGCAGTCTGAAGAAAAAGAAAAGAAAATCCTGGGGAAACTTTTTAGAATGAAACAACATAGTTCTAAGAAACATATGGCTCAAAAAACAAGGCACAATGCAAATGAGAAAATGTTTAAATGAGAATAAAAATAAAAACAATGTGTTATAATTTGCATAATATAGCTGAAGCATTATTTGAAAAGAAATTTATAGCATTAAATGTGTAGACTTGGCAAGAAGAAAAGTCCATATTCAGTAATCTAGGCTTCCATCTGAACACTAGAAAGAAAAGAACATATTAAAACTGATAACAAATAGAAAGAAAGAAGGAATAAAGTTCAGTGCAAATACCAATGAAAAAGCTTGTTCTTGGAGATCAATAAAACCAATGAATCTCTAATTAGGCAAATACGAGAGATTACACAAATTTACAATACTTGGAATGAGTGCAGTGTCATCACTACATATTCTACAGAGATTAAAGAATAATAAGGGAATATATGAGCAACTGTGTGTTAATGATGTACTTGCCATGGGCTGAGTGTTTCAGGGAAATGTTTGGCTGGGTATTCTAGGGCATTGTTTGACTACAAAGTGGAAGAGTGAAGTGATGGGATTGTGTATGTTATGATTGTTATATTGGTACAAATTATATCTTGACGGCAATACCACTGCATGACTATATTTGTCAAAACTCACAGGATTGTATCTGCAAAAATTCATTTTATTTGATATAGATTCATTTCTGTAGTTTAAGATAAGTGTTTTTGACATATATAATAGTTATATATAACCTTTGACTTTTTATCATCATGTGAGTAATTTATGTAGATTAAAAAATGTACTCCATGGTAAAACAGTTATTAAAAATTCTTGTCAGAGAGAATGGAGGAGACTCTAGAGACATGATAATTTTATGCAGTATGAGATCTTGAACTGGATCATGGACACTATTGGTATAATTGGTTGAAGATTAGAATATTGAAAAATTGAGTATGGAATATATTATTTTTAGTTTAAGTGTATTTTATTTATTTGTTTTTTTGGTACTAGGGGGCTAAACTAAGGGCCTTGTGCATACTTTGCAAGTGCTCTATCACTGAGCTGCACCCCTAGCCCCTTTTTTATTTTTTGCTTTAAGATGGGGTCTCACTAAGTTATGCATATTGCCGCTGTCCTTGAACTTGAGATCCTCCTACTTCTGCCTCCTGAGTGGCTGGGAATACTGGTGCATGCCTGCTTAAATATATTTTAAAATTAATGAATATAAGACATTCAGATGGGAACAAGAAAAAAATAAAAATAACAGCCCCCCCCCCAAACACGTTTTTGTGCTGGTGCAGTTTAAGGAGCACCCACCATTGACCATTTCTCAAGTTGGCTGGTGTTTTGAAGCAAAGACCAGAAGACAAGGAAGAGTGCTCATGCATATGAGCAGCTTTTCTCTCATGGGTCTGATTCTGGGACATATGTCACCTATTATTCATAAAAGGCAAGGCTCAGAATCCCTCTAGGCAGGACTTAAGAGTGAAAAGCCAAGCCTCATCTCCACCTCATCCCAGGCATCTTAACAAAGCCCTGAGGGGGCTAATAGCAAAACATATAAAATTAAGAAATCTACAATGCATAACATTGCACCTCTGTTTATGATGATTCTTAATGTTGAATGAAACATTTTCTTGTTGATGTAACCCCTCTTCACTTTCTGGGCAGGTCCTGGTTGCTCAGGAGTTTCAGTGACTCACTCCCACACTCTTTTTGCCATCTTCATGCTTTCTCCACCCAATTTGGCATTGCCCTCTTCCTTCACATGCAGCATCTATGCCTTTTATTTTTGTCAATTATCTCATGATTATTTCTCCATATTTATATTTCAATTCTTTGTGTGTCATTGGCACCCCTTAATCTTCTGCTCAATTTCTGCATCATTGAGAGAAGTTAGTATACTTACTGGGTAGGGGGATAAGACAAGCTTCTAGGGTATTCCTTTGTTGTTGTTGTGCTAGGTGCCATTGAGTCCGTATCTGACTCATAGTGACCCTACATACAACAGGCGAAAGAGTATTGGTTGTTGCTTCTCTGCTATTCATAGGGCAGACTCTGTTTTGGGAGTGGGTTGCTGGGTCCTTCTCCCAAGCCTACAGCATCTGGTGTTCCCAGGAGGTCTCCCATTCAAGTACTAATCAGGTCCGACCCTGCTTAGCTTCTGATGTCTGATGGGATCAGGTGCCACAGTGGTACAGTTGCAGGCTAGGGTATTCCTTTAGCATGTTAAAACATCCACAACAGAAAGAATTGCCCAGAATCTTCAACTCCCAATACACACAATAAAAAGCAGGCAGAAAACTAAATTGAAAGAATTTAGTCTAGGGTCCTAGAGGTCTAGAGACCTTTGGAAACAAGAATATCTATACTCCTCTAAGACACTGACCACAAGATCAGGGGATCTCTTTGCTAATTAAAGAAATTGTCTTACTCAAATTACATTTAGATTACAATGCTTCCATGCATGATTCCTCCAAATTAATATATTTTACAATATATACATATAGCAGGCTAAGAATTTTTAAGCCACAGGTGTGATGGTGCATGCCTATAAGCCCAGCCACTTGGGAGGCAGAGGCAGGAGGATTGCAAGTTTGAGACTAGAGGCAGTCTGCATAATTTAACAAGACCCTGTCTCAAAAAGTAAAAAAAAAAAAAAAAAAAAAAATGGGCTGGAGGTGCAACTCAGTGGTCCACCACTTGCAAAGCATGCAATTGCAAGGCCCTGGGTTCAACCTCCATTACTGGAAAAAAAAAAGGAATTTTCAAGCCACATGCTTAGGTATATATGAAATATTACTCTTCTTTCCCCTAGAACTAAATATGGGAGAAGGACATGGCAATCCACTCCCCAAATAATCAGCCATTAAAAACTCTATGAGTGTCACTATGAGTCATCTCAACTTGACCAAACCTAACAACAAGAACTAAATATGATTTCTTCTTTAAGCTCCTTTTCTTTCTCTGATATGGCATCTAGGTTTCTGGGGGCCCTCAGAGGGTCATGACAATGGCAAATGGGAGGCTTGTCCTGGTCCCAGGCACCCCCAGCTTCTCTATCTTCCAGTGTTACATTCGCGATCCTCCGGGCTTCATGAGAAACATGTTGTTCCTCTCAATGCTCCATCAGTGGGTGAAGGGGCTTGGGATTCACTTCTGGTGCATCAGCCTCGGAGCCTCACACAGTATGTCCTCTCAACTCCCGTAATCAAGGTGGTGTGAAGAAACCCATGGCTGCTTGCCGTCTCCCACAAGTGGGAAACAGTGTACAGGCCTCCATTATTCCATAGTCCATATTCCTCCATTATTCTCTGAGTGCAAGATCAGCCCCTCTATCCAACACTTTGCAGTTAGATCCAAAGAGTGCAGTGATCAGCGACCACTTCTCAAGAACGCTTACTAGTTTCTCTCTTGAATTTTTTGGAGCATTCTCTTTTGGCTCTGAGAAATTTTAACATTCCCCTGGAGTTCTTCCTTATTTATGTATGTATTTATTTATTCATTTATTATGTGTGTGATATGAGAGAAGGATGAGGAAAAGGGATACACAAAATGAGTAGACAAATATTTTCCAGTTTTTAAATTTATATTAAGACTTCTGTTTTTAACATTTCAAGGGCTAAAAATGAATTTCATTTCTCCAAAATTCAGTGATGGCTTCACTTCCAAAAGACACTTAAAAGGGTGGGAATAATTTGAGGTATAATTCTTTTCCATAATTGTCCTAACTTTTTAGTACATAAATTTGTGTAGATCTATATAGTTGGATGTGCTGGCCTTTGGAAGCCTAAAACACATAGAAGTCCAGGTAAAGGGACATTTTTCTGCTCCATCTCATCCCAGGCTCCAGGACAGATGTACCAGGCTAAAGAGCAAAGATGGCTGAGATTTCTGAGTAGTGAGAGGAAAGGCTCACAACTTCAGGATGGCTTCTGACAACCACAGACATTAGAAAGACAATGGCATCTTCTTTCCCTGCTCTCTGAAATAGGAATGGGTCAGCAGAAACCTAGCCATTCCTTAACTTAACAATAAAAATTACTGAATGCTTGCTCTGTGTCAGGTCTTGTGACTTAGTCAGTGAGTGGTCTGGAACCTCACAAAAGAGGATTTAGTTATTAAATGGAGATGTACACTGAGCAGTAAAACAGTGGTGAGAACTATTGTCCCCAAAGAACTGAGAAACATTAAAGATTGTTTACTAAATGTTTATGACTGCCAGGCATTATTCTAAAAGGCTTAGCAACCTCTCACTGACACTCAGATGCATCCTTTGTAAGATGTGTTATTATTTCATGAGCCACCAAGGAAGGAAAAATGCTGCCAGTTAAATATGAACCATGCTTTCTTTCTTGTCAGTTTGAATTTTTATTTTGTTCTTATTGAAAGATGACTCTTATTTGGATGTAACCACACTTGTTCACACATAAGAAGGGAAAGACAAGTAAAATACACTATTTAATCTATTTCTAAAACTTCTTTACATATTTAGAGAATGTCTATTCTCAATCAATGCTGACATAGTTGTCAAAGTCCAGGCTTTCCCACAGAAATAAGTGTGTCAAAGCCATTAAGAGATTCACCATGTCATGTGTCTTGTTTCTCATAAGTCTACTCCATTCAAGGATTCCAGTTCCAGGATTTTCTTCCAACGTGCTGATACTCATATCTCAGGTCTGGTCCGTCCGTCCTTTCTTTCTTTCTTTCTTTCTTTCTTTCTTTCTTTCTCCTCTCCCCCCCTCCCCCCCTCTCTCAGTACTGGGGAGAGGAGTGAATCCTGGGCCTCACACATACTTTGCAAGAGCTCTGTCACTGAGCTGCACCTCACCCTCAGCCTCTGTTTTATTTTTTAAACATTGAGTCAGAGTCTCAGTAAGTTATGCAGGCTACCTCTGGCCTGGAACCTGTAATCCTCATTCCTCTGCCTCCTGAGTCATTGGGATTATAGGTGTGTGCCACTGTGCCTGGCTATTCCACAGTTTTGATACTTGAGTTTCCTAGAGATTACTACAAGGTGTCACATAAAACATTTTCCAAACATCAGGATTTCTGTTTATTACTAAAATGGTCCTTATGTGTTTTGCAGCATGAAGTGGCTGCAGGTGTCCTATTATATTTCCTGGAACTGCAAAGATCTTAGCTCATAAGCAATCAATAATAAATTTATTAGGACTTTAACATGGCCTCCAAGGACTGTAAATCCAATTCAGCATAAGAAGTTATTGATTTTAGAAAGAGGTGTTAGAATGGAAGATAGATTGCTGTGGTGGTTTAGATGTGGCTTGTCCTCCACATATTCATGTACTGGAAGCTTGTCTTCAGTATGATGGTACTGAGATGGTGGAACCTAAAAGACATGGGCCTGGTAACAGGTAACTTGCTCATAGAGGGCATTACCCTTGGCAGGGATTAATGTCAGGTTTGTGGAGTGAGTTATTTCCTGTGAGAACTAGTTGTTACACAAGGGCAAGCCTAACCCTGGAATCACTCTCTGGCTTCTTGTCTTACCATATGACCTCTTTTTCTCTTCTGTGCCTCCACCATGATACCATCTGATTGTTGTGATGTAGCCCAAAGGCCCTCACTAAAGCCAGCAGATGCTGGTGCCATGCGGTGGACCTCCAAAACTCTGAGCTAAATAAAGTACCCAGCTTCAGATATTTTGTTATAGCAATGGAGAACAGACTAACACACAGGTAAATCCTTTAATCTTTACACACTATGAACAAATTAGGGCTATTTTCACTTTACAAACAAGGAACCCAAAGTACGGAAAGTTCCAGATATTGGACCAAGTTCACAGAGAACCAGGATTCTGTCTCAAGCAGTTTGGCTTTGGAACCCTTCATCACATGATTCCCACATAACCTCCTCATGCCTGTTCTAAGAGGTCACTTCCCCAGGGAGCTGTTTCCTGACCACTTGAACTAAAGTATCTCCCTTGTTACCCTCCATTTTCCCACCCTGGCTTTTCATAGCAAATATCATAAGTAGACATTAATACCAAAACTAATCATTGATTTGTTTGCTTATCATTGACCTTCCTCTCTAGATTGAAACTCCATGAGGGCAGAAACCCTCATTGTTGTGTCCAAATATCTATAATAGTGTCTTATATGTAGTAAAAATTCAATTACTCTTTTTTGAATAAATGGAAAAGGTCAGTTCTGAGATATCATTCACACAGATTTCTCTCTACAAAACAGTTAGACATTTTTCAAGGCTGTAATACATGTTATGGTCAATAGGAATATGTTAAATCATATCCTTCCTACCAGTGCCTTCAAGAGGTTCTTTAATATAGAGGTTAAGGTCAAGTGCAGTGGCTCATGTCTTTAATTCCAGCAATTCAGAAGGTGGAGGTGGAGGCAGAAGAATAGCAGGTTCAAAGCCAGAGGAAGCCTGCATAACTTAAAGAGACCATGTCCTGAGATAAAAAGTAAAAAATGGGCTGGGGGTGCAGCCCAGTGACAGAGAGATTACAAGGTATATTCCAGGCCCTGGGTTCAACCCCCATGTGGCACACACAATATGTACAGATTGGCAAAGAAGAGGTCAAATTATCTGTATTTGCAGATGATATGATTCTATACCTAAAAGACCCCAAAACCTCAACCAGAAAACTTCTAGATCTAATCAACTCCTTCAGCAAATGGCAGGATATAAAATAAACACAGAAAAATCAATAGCTTTTCTTTACACCAACTGTAAAGAGGAAGAGAAGGAAATTTCAGGAAAAAATACCTTTCATGATAGCCCACCAGAAAATTGAATACCTTGGAATCAATCTAACCAAAGACCCTTCAGATCTCTACAAGGAAAATTTCAAAGAAATAGCAGAGGACACTAAAAATGGAAGGACCATCCCTGCTCCTGGATAGAGAGAATAAATATAGTAAAAATGACTATCCTACCAAAAGCAATTTATAGATTTAATGCAATCTCCATTAAAATTCCACTGACTGACATTACAGAAATAGAAAAAGTGATCCAAATATCCATATGGAATCACAAAAGACCATGTATAGCCAAAACACTCTTAAGCTGCAAAATTAATGCAGGTGGAATCACAATCCCTGACTTTAAGCTATATTATAGGGCAGTGGTAGCAAAAACAGCTTGGTACTGGTGCAAAAATAGGCCTGAAGACATATGGAACAGAATAGAAGATCCAGAAATGCCTCAGCACACCTATAGTCACCTGAGGTAATCTGTGGTCTTCTTGTATAGACTTTAGGTGGGGGTGTGAACCAGGGTGCAACCAATCAGAGAGCAGCTCATGCCAGGAGGAGCAGCTATCTGAGTGAGGGCTTGGAAAAGTGCACTTATGATTGGGAGGTTAGGTGCAGTCTGGGCCAATCACTGAGCTTTCCTTAGTAACCAGTTGGATAGCTCTGGGCAGCCAATCAGACTATAAAAGGCCACACCAGGGCTGGGCTGTTTGGTTAAGGGTTAAGGGTAAACAGAGGTGGAAAAAATAGGGCAGGATCTGGGGAGGGTCCAGACCCTCAGACCAAATCCTTTGGGCCTTGGCCCCAGCACCCTCCTGGTTCACCTCAGGTGTGTCCAGATAATTTCCTACAATCAGGCAAGACAAGTAAGTCTGATCACAAGAGAAAACATATTCTGATATCCACCTTGTTCTCAGCAACAGCCTGAGATGATGATGTGTTATTGAAAAAAGAATTATTTGATTATTTGATTAGTAGAGCTAAGACTCATAGAACCACATATAAATGCATTTTGAATGGCCTGATTCTCCAGAATATATTTTTTTCAAACTATATAATGTTCACAAACTTCATAATGATCACAGCCAATAATAGTAAGTCCTTGTGTGCTTTCATTGGAGTCTATACTTGTATGTGCTCTGGGTCCTATTATCAGTCCCTGACTTCCTCCAGCATATGTAGAAACATAAAATATAATAATCTGGCTATTGGGGGACAGATACTCAAATAATACATACATTAGTAAATAATTATGAATCCACATTATATTTTTATTGGAAATTTTTAATGTATACCTTAATGTGATTCATTCTGACATGACTTTCATTGTGACATTTCCATATATGCATTTTGTTATACATTATACATATAAGTTCCCCCTTACATTCTTGTGCACTTCCTCCCCCCATCCCACCCCCCACCAAAGACTTCTCTTTCATTTGCTTGTCTTTTTATGGTAATATTTTACTATATATCCTTGGGTTCCAGTTCTGTTTAGGATAGAAACTTTTTCTGTCGTGAACTTTATTTTTACATTGTTAGACTATTACATGAATTTTCTCAACCATCTATAATAATACCATTCTTACCTTTTTTTATTATGTTCCGACCTCTGCACAGGATTTTTTCCTTCTTACAATTTTGATTCAGCTCCCACATGAGTGAGAACATGTGGTATTTCATTTCTTCTTTATCTCCTTGACCCTGATTGTTATACCCTGTACCTGATTTCCCTGCTTTGATCATCTTAACCTTCAATCAAGCTGTCAAGTGACAAGGTTTTGAGAATCAAGAAAGAAGACCTTGAACAAGCCAAGAAGATCTCTCAACACCCCCGACTCTGGGAAGGATATGACAGGAGAAGACGACCGGCAAGAGGCAACATCCTTGGACCATCAGCACAGCCAGCAAGGAAATCAGAGCTGTTTGGCATTCTGATATAGAGTTGTTATCCCATTGTAGCAGCAGCAACCTGTGCTGCCAGCTACAGAGCTATTATATAGAACTGTATGGTCTTTAGGCTCTCCTGCAAAGGAATAGCCTAATAAAGTTCCTGTTTGTTGTTGAAGTCTCCTGAGGTCCTTCTTGGTGCCACCGACCAGCTTTTGCCTGCCCCTGAGGGTTCCCAAGTGTACTGGTGTAGTGATGAAGCTCTGTGGTCTTTTGCTGGGCCAGAGTGAACCCCAACACCTGGTCTTATGGTTCATTTTTGTGGTAGGAGCTAAGTTTTAGGAAGCGGCTGCTTGACAACAGATTGAAGCAAAAGGGCTCCTTGTATAAAAATAATGTGGTATTTGACTAGATGCTTTCCACAAAAGCTAAACTTCTATGTATGTTGTTTGCCTTCCCAAATAAAAATAAGAGGATATACCTTTAAAAAGTTCCCTTTTTACTTTGATACTAATAAAAACTGTGTCAATCTCCCCCTCAAGGAGACATATGTTATTTTTTAGGCTTCTCTGTCAGATTTGTCAACAAGCACTGCTTTGGGGTGGAGGGCACTGCTGAACATCAGTCTGTTCTTTTAAAACTATGCTTCTTTCTTTTATTTAACATAAATTCAGCTAGAAATGAATTAGCTTGATCTTGGTCATCAGATAAAAAGGGAGTCCTTGGGTAGTTATAACCAGCTTTTCCAAAGTAAAACTCAAAATGAGATTTAGAAGTATAAACATATGTACAATGTGTTCAGGTCTTTCACTGAGAAAATATTCATTACTAAAAGGGTTTTTAAAATCATTAATTGTGTAAAACAATACTCAAGGTGTTTTACATGTTGTAACTAATGTAATTATTTTAGCAACCATAGAGGCTGCTGATATTTCTGTCTAAAAGTCATAATGAGCCTATGTTACTTGTCCCAAATAATGAAGCTAAGAAATGCAAGAGTTAGATTGTGAGCTCTGCTTATGTGGCTTCTTGGTTGTGAGTTTCACATTCTGCCTATATTTCCCTACATATTCTGTAAGCACATGTATATAAAACCCATATGGGCATTTTTAGAGGTGCACTTAGAATATTCTCCACACCTGTCTGTCAGGTTGTCATACTGAGGGACTTGTGTGTTGTTGCTATGATACTAAAAGCAATAGCACCAGTATTTCAGATACCATCAGGGCCACCCATGGTGGACAGGTTTCAGCTAAGCTTCTAAACTAAGACAGACTAAAGAGAAGCACCCAGCAGCCCACTCCCAAAACAATTAGCCATTGAAAACCTTATGAGTAACAAAGAAACACTGCCAGACATAGTTCTGGAAAATGAGTCTCCCAGGTGAGAAAGCATTCAAGAAACCACTGGAGAAGTGTTACCTCCTCAAAGGAGAGTTATTGTTGTGAGGTGTCTTTGAGTTGGGTCTGACTCATAGCGATGCTGCCATGCACATAATCTTTCTTATGATGAAGCCTATTGTTGTAGTCACTGTGTCAATACATCTAGTTGAGGGTCTTCCTTTTTTCATTGACTCACCACTTTCTCAAACATGATCTTCTCCAGGGATTGGGTCCCTCCTGACTACAAGTCTAAAATATATAAGATGCAGTCTAGCCATCCTTGTCTCCAAGAAGCACTCTGGTTGCACTTGTTCTAGGACAAATCTGTTGGTCCTTTTGGCAGTCCATGGTATATTCAATATTTGTCTCCAACACCATAATTCAAAAGCATCAATTCTTCACCTGTCTCCCTTATTCTATGTCCGGCTTCCACAACCATATGATGCACCTGGAAATACCAAGGCATGAGTAAGTTGCACCTTTATTTTCAATGTGACATCTTTACTTTGCAAAACTTTAAAGAGGTGTTTTGCAACAGCTTTTCCCAATGCAATGTGTCTTTTGTTTTCTTGATTGCTGCTCCCATGGGTGTTGATTATAGAACTAAGGAAAGCAACATCTTGGACAACCTCAAACTTTTCTCCTTTTATCATGAAGTTGCATAGTGATCCAGTTGTAAGGATTTTTGCTTACTTGATGTTGAGATGCAATCCACACTGAGGTATATGTTCTTTGATTTTCATCAGCAAATGTTTTAATTCCTCTTCTCTTTCAGTGAGCAAAATTGTGTCATCTGCATACTGCAGGTTGTTGATAAATCTTCCTCTGATCCTGATGCCAATTCTTCTTCACAAATTCGGATTTCTTGGATTATTTACTGAGTATAGAGATTGAAGACATATAGTGAAAGGATACAGCCCCCCCACACACACATTTATCAACTTTAAACCAGGCAGTGTTTCCTTATCCTGTTCAAACAACTGCCTCCTGGTCCATGTACACATTCCTCGTGAGTACAATTAAGTGGTCTGGTAGTCCTATTATTCAAAGTATAATCTATGGCTTATTATGATCCACACAAATTACTTTGCATAGTCAATAAAACATAGATAGACATCTCTCTGGTATTCTCTGCTTTTGGCCAATATCTGCCTGACATAAGCAATGATGTTCTTATTTCTATGCCTTCCTCTGAATCTGGCTTGATTTTCCAGTAGTTCTTTGTCAATATACTGCTGCAGTCGCTTTTGAGTAATCTTGAACAAAATTTACCTGTTTGTGATATTAATGATATCATTCAATAATTTCTTCATTCAGTTACCCTTTCTTGGTAATAGGCACAAATATGGATCTCTTCCAGTAGGTTGACGAGGTAGCTGTTTTCCAACTCTCTTAGCATAAATAAGTGTGCACCTCCAGTAGTGCATCTGTTTGTTGAAACAACTCAGTTAGTATTCCATCAATTCCTGGAGGCTTGTGTTTCATCAGTTCCTTCAAGCCAGATTCCACTTCATTCTTCAGTACCATTGGTCCCTGTTCATATGCAACCTCTTGAAATGGTTGGTCAACCACCAATTCTTTTTGGTATTAGGACTCTGTATATCCTTTCCATCTTCTTTTAATGTTTCTTGCATTGCTTAATATTTTCCCTGTAGAATCCTTCACTATTGCCACTGGAGGCTTGAATTTTTTCTTCAATTCTTTAAAGCTGAGTAAAACAGAGTGCATTCTTCCCTTTTGGTTTTCTATCTTCAGCTCTTTGCTTGTATCATTATAATATTTGATTTTCTCTTCTCGAGCTGTTATTTGAAATCTTCTATTTAGTTCTTTAACTTTGTTATGCCTTCCTTTTGCTTTCTGGTATAGTATCTGTGATTCTCTGTTATTCATAGGATTTTCAATGGATTATTTGTTCAGGAGTGGGCTGTCAGTTCCTTCTCCCTTGTCTATTTTAGTCTGGAAGCTCAGCTAAAATCTGTCCACCATGGGTGGCCCTGCGGGTATCAGAAATATCAATGGTATAGCTGTCAGCATCACAACATTACCCAAGCCACCAGAATATGACAAAATGACTCCTTTTGATGATGTGGTATGACTCAAAATACAGTGTCTAAAACATTGGGCTCAACCATAAAAAGATCATGTACACAGCAGAGTGGAGAGTAGTGTTTCATTCTGTTGTATATGGGGTTGGTACGAGTGGGCTCATACTCGACAGTACCCAACAATGACATTTGGAGCATTATGCAAATATTAATACCATAGCTCTTGCCTCTTGGGCTTTTCTTTTCTTCATGTGGCAAATATGTTACCTCTCCAAAGCTCTCATCTACTTGTCTGACTTCTCTCTCCCAATAAAAGTATACCCTGTAGTGAGTGAGGCTCTGCAATTTTCTTCAACCTCCTTCCTCCCCTCAGAATGTCCTGCCCCCTTGAGGCTTTATAACACCCTAAAATGTGAATAGTTTCTAATGAGGTTATCAAAGCCTTCCCACATAACATAGTTCTAAATCCATACCACCTGACCTTAATGAAGAGAAGTTAAATTAGGTTGAAGAGGCAGCTACTTTCTGCCAAGTAGATCTTATAGCTCCCTTCTATTAATCAAAAGGCTTGGGCATACTTGGGATCAAGTTAAAGTGAACCTGGAAAGCCAGGTTTGTATAGAGCCAGGGAAAAGAGCAGAAAGGCAGTGAAGAATATTCTTGGATTAGGTTCTTCTGGATAACATAGCGCAAGTCTTCTGAGCCTCTAGCATGAGACAGAGACAGACCCAAATGTTACCTCTTGCATCAGAAAGAATCAGGTAATTACAATGCAGTGCCCTCTGAGCTAAATTAGATATTTTACAAGGTACTAAATATAATATGGGCTGGGATTTAGCTCAGTTGGTAGAGCACCGCTCTGCAGTCTCTGAGGTCCCGAGTTCAATTCCCAGCACCACAAAAATGGGAGAAAGACGTGGCAACTCACTCCCAAGGCAATCCCAAAACAATGTGCCATTGAAAACCCTAAGACTGTCTCTATGAGTCGGACATGACTCGACGACACCTAACAGCAACAACAACAACAAATATAATATTTATGAGAAAAGAATGTTAGGTGTGTACTGTGCTTCCCAAAGCTTTCTTTGTAAAAATTGTAGGCAATCATGGGTTATATTCTCATTGATTTTTTTCATTTCCTCTATTTTCCCATGTATTCATATAGTTGCATCATATACTTTGAGATTTTCCTCTCTATTTACCCTTCTACATTTCCCTTCTCCTTCCCCACTACCCTAAAGCTCTGCTCTCACCCACTGATTCCCTCCCCTCTATTTTATAATCTCATTATATTTTCCCATCTTAGATAAGTATGATTTTTCATTTTTATATATCTACCTATATGTGGGCTGGGATTTAGCTCAGTTGGTAGAGTACTGCTCTGCAGTCTCTGAGGTCCTGAGTTTGATTCCCAGCACCACAAAAATGGGAGAAGGACATGGCAATCCACTCCCAAGGCAATCCTGAAACAATCAGCCATTGAAAACCCTATGAGGGTCACTTTGAGTCAGATATGACTCAACAACACCTAACAACAACAACAACAACAACAACAACAACAACCACCACCACCTATATGTAGTTATTTTTAAAGTTAGATTTAGGTCTTACATATGAGTGAGAACATATGGTATTTCTCTTTTTGAGACTTGATTAATTCACTTAAAATGAACTCCAGTTCCATCCATTTTGCTGCAAATTACATAATTTCATTGTTCTTTATTGCTGAGTAATATTCCACTGTATATACACAAAAAATTTTAATCCACTCCTCTGTAGATAGACATTTTTTATGATTCCATAATTTTGCAGTTGTGGAGAGTGCTGCATTAAATCTGGACATGCAGGTGGTCCTGTGGTATGCTGACTCACCTTCCACTAGGTATATTCCCATGAGTGGTATAGCTGGATCACATGGCAGTTCTATTCTTAGTTTTATTAGATACCTCCATATTTATTTCCAAGGTAGATGAACTAATTTAAAGTCTCACAAGCAGTGTAAAAGGATTTCTTTTTCTCTTCATTCTCACCAGCATTTGTTATTATTTATTTTGTTAATCTTGGCCTTTCTTACTGGAGTGAGCTAGAATCTCAGTGTTGTTTTGATATGTGTTTCCCTAATGGCTAGGGATATTGACTCTTTTTAAATGTATTTATTGGTCATTCATACTTCCTCATTTCAGAACTGGCTATGCAGTTCCATCACCCACTTGTTTGTTGGGTTGTTATTTTATTGTTTGATTTCTTAAGTTCATTGTATGTTCTAGAAAATAGTCTTCTGTCAGATGTGTTGGTTGCAAAGATTACTTCCGATTTTGTGGGCTCTCAGTTTATTCTGGTTTTTTGTTTGTTTGTTTGTTTCCTATGCTGTACAGAAACATTTTATTTTTATGTAATCCCATTTGTTGATTCTTGGTGCAATTTCCTGGGTAATTGGAGTTTTGCTGAGGAAATATTTTCCTATGCCTATGTGTTGGAGTATGTTCACTATCTTTTCTTCTAAGCAGTTTTAAGGTTTCTGGTTTTATGTTGAGGTCTCTGATCCATATTGAGATTGAGAGATACTGGTTTACTTTCAGTTATCTGCAAACGGATATCCAATTTTCCCAGCACCATTTTTAAAGCAGCTATCTTTTCTCCTATGAATGTCCTTACCCCTTTGTCAAAGACCTTGTGGCTGGAGTTGCATGAGTGTATCTCTGGGTCTTCAATTCTGTTCCATTGATATTCAAGTCTTTTTTTTTTTTTTTTTTTTTTGCCAGTATCAGGCTGTTTGTCACTATGGCCCTGGAGGACATAAGTGACATAAGTGACATAAACAAACCCATTACATATGCTGAAATAAGAATGGTAATAAAAAGTCTCCCAACAAGGAAGAGTCTAGGACCTGATAGGTTCTCAGCAGAATTCTACCAAACTGTCAAAGAAGAATTAATATTAGTCTTCCTCAAATTATTTTAAAAAGTAGAAAAAGAGGGAGCACTCCCAAACCCATTCTATGAAGCCATCATCACCTTGATACCTATATCAGGAAAGGATACATCTAAGATAGAGAATTATAGACCCATTTCCCTTATGAACATAGATGTAAAAATCTTTAACAAAATCCTAGCAAACTGAATGCAGCAACATATTATAAAGATTATTCACCATGACCAAGTGGGATTTATTCCACAGATGCAAGTCTGGTTCAACATAAAAAAATCAATTAATGTAATTCAACATATCAAGAAGCTTACAAACAAAAATCACATGATCATCTCAATTGATGCTGAAAAGGGGTTTGACAAAGTGTAACACCTTTTCATGATAAAAACCCTGGAGAAAATAGGCATAATAGGAAAATACCTTAACATCATGAAGGCCATCTACAACAGACCTACAGCCAACATCAGGTTAAATGGAAAACAATGGAAACCATTTCCTCTAAGATCTGGAATAAGAGAAGGATGTCCATTCTCTCCCGTCTTATTTAACATTGTGATTGAAGTCCTAGCCAAGGCAATCAGACTAGAGAAAGAAATCAAAGGGGTAAACAGATAGGCAAAAAGAGGTCAAATTATCCTTATTTGAGGATGACATGGTGCTTTACCTAAAGGACACCAAAACCTCCTTTAGAAAACTTTCAGACCTAATTAACTCCTTTAGCAAAGTGGCAGGATACAAAATTAACACCCCAAAATCAATAGCCTTCCTTTACACTAACTGTGAGCAGGAAGACAAGGAGATTATAGTGACAATCCCTTTTATAATAGCCCACTAGAAAATTAAATACCTTGAGATTAATCTAAACAAAGATCCTGAAGATCTCTACAAGGAAAATTTCAAAACATTAAAGGAAGAAATCAGAGAGGATACTAAAAGGTGGGAGGACCTCCTCTGTTCATGGATTGGGAGAATCAATATTGTAAAAATGACTATCCTACAAAAAGAAATCTATAGATTTAATGCAATCCCCATTAAAATTCCAATGACAGACTTTACAGGATAGAATGAACCAAAAATTCATATGGAAACACCTGAGACCATGTATAGCCAAAACACTGTTAAGCTGCAAAACTAGTGCAGGTGGGATCATAATCCCTGACTTTAATCTATACTACAGGGCTGTAGTAGCAAAAGCAGCTTGATACTGGCACAAAAATAGGCCTGAAGACCAATGGAACAGAATAGAGGACCCAGACATACATCAACACATCTATGTTGTTGTTGTTAGGTGCCGTCGAGTTGGTATCCGACTCATAGCAATCCTCTGTACAACAGGGGACACACTATTGACAGTGCTTCTCTGCTGTGCATAGGGTTTTCAATGGCAGATTGATTTTTGGGAGTGGGTTGCCAGGTCCTTCTCCCAAAACACATCTATAGCCACCTGATTTTCCACAAAGGAGCAAAGCAGGTAAATTGGAGAAAGGATAGCCTTTTCAATAAATGGTTCTGGGAAACTTGGATATCCACTTGCAGAAAAGTGAAAACTGACCCACACATCTCAATATGCAAGAGAGTTAACTTGAAATGGATAAAAGACCTCAACATAAAACTAGAAAGTTTAAAATTAATAGAAGAAAGGATAAGCAATATGCTCCAACATATAGGCATAGGAAAGTATTTCCTTAATAGGACTCCAATTACTCAAGAAATTGCAACAAAAATAGATAAATGGGATTACATGAAATTAAAAATCTTCTGTACAGCAAAGGAAACAATCAACTGAGTCAAGGAAGTCCCCACTAAATGGGAAAAAAATCTTTGCATCCTATACATTGGACAGAGGACTAATTTCCAGAATTTATAAAGAACTCAAGAAAGCAATTCCTAAGAAAACAAATAATCCAATACACAGTGGGCAAAGGAAGTGAACAGACAGTTCTCAAATGAAGAAGTTCATAAGGCCATGAAGCACATGAAAAAATGCTCAATGTCTCTAGCCATAAGGTAAACGCAAATCAAAACAACTCTGAGATTCCACCTTACTCCGGTAAGAATGGCCAAGGTCAATAAAACAAATAATTACATATGTTGGTGAAGTTGTGGAGAAAAGGGAACCCTCTTACACTGCTGGTAAAGTTGTAAATTGGTTCAATCACTTTGGAAATCAATATGGAGGTACCTCAGAAAACTCAAAATAGACCTACCATATGACCCAGTTATACCACTATTGGGAATGTACCCAAAGGGAGATGAGACATCATACCACAGAGACACCTGCATGTCCATGTTCAATGCCACACTTTTCACAATAGCAAGGACATGGAATCAACCAAAGTGTGTGTCAACAGAAGAATGTGTAGAAACATTATGGTATATATACACAATGGAATAATACTCAGTAATCAAACAAAATGAAATAATATCATTTGTAGCAAAATGGATAGAATTGGAGAAAATTATCTTAAGTGAATGAACACAAGCCCAAAAGGAGAAATACCACATGCTCTCACTCATATGTGAGATCTAAATCAAACTTAAAAGAAGGAAAAAATCCTATACAGAAATTGGAGCATAATAAAAAGCTCATGTAAACTTAGCATAGAAGGGACAATTTAAGGATTGGAAAGAAGGAGGGAGGGATCTAGCAAAACGAAGCAGTGATGGGACAAGACAGGACAGGAAGGAGAGCCAAAAAGGAGTGAGGAAGGAGGGAAAGGGAAATCTCAAAGTAAACAGTTCAACATTATTAGTACAGGAAATAATAATACCAATAATACCAAAAGATAGCAATAATGCAAACAGCCTAGATTACTCATGTGATACTGCTGAGAATGTAAAAAGATAGATCAATATAGAAAAATGTTGGCACTTAAATTAAAATTGGGATGCACATATATAGATAAATATTTCCACAAAAATACATACAGGTAGAAAGGAATCCATTGGTGTCAGGGTGGGGATGGGGGAGGAGGGTCATTAAAGGGTAAGAGGGAAGTTATGTGACCTATGTACAATGAAATGCATATATGGGAATGTCACAATGAAAATTCAGAATGAAACCCATTAAGTTGTATATTAAAAATTCCCAGTAAAATAAATAAATAAATAAATAAACAAAAAGGAAGAAAGGAAAATTTCAAAAAGAAAAAAAGATTTTCTTTGTTTCTCCCAAAGACAATTCCATTTACTTCAACTTTAAAAAATGGTGGTAGCTCTATTGTGTATTTTTTGTTGTTTAATCAGTTATATTCCTTGTTGGATGTGCTTTAAAAATAAGGACAATGGCTGTCAATCTCAGAGTCCTCTGTTCATCATCATTACAATCATCATCATTTCAGCTCATTGTCTAACACCCACCTTCTTTCTGCTTGCTCTTTTCTTTTCCTTTCTTTTCTTTTTTCCTTTCTTTTCTTCTTTTGTATGGGGTAGCTGAACCCAGGGCCTTGAGCCTTTATTTATTTATTTATTTATTTATTTATTTATTTATTTATGTTTTGAGGCAAGGTCTCACTAAATTGCACAGGCTGCCTCTGGCCTCAAGCTCATGATCCTTCTGCCTCAGCCTCCTAAATCACTGGGATTACAGTAGTGCTTGGTGGTGTCTGGCACAGCAGCTGCATTCTTAATTGCTATGTTTCAAGGCCTTTTCCTATTTGTGCACTAACTTTTACTCCTGTGAGCCCAATTAGCTATGTTAGCATTTGCTTCCATCATCTGTGTCTCTTGATGACCTAATCATATATATAATTACTGGGGATCAGAAAATGATACTCCAAAGTATGCCATTTTGACATACTAAGTCCTTTGAATAAAAAACTACTAAGCTCTCTCTTTCCTCTTGCCCTCCTGTTTCTCACCCTGTGGAGAACCCTGATGTGTAGGAAGGGGCTTTCCCTGAAATTTCCCAATCTGCATAAAGATAGACCCTCCAAAAATAAACTCTTTATCTGGTACTCTCCCCGCAGGAATGCCACCAAGCAGTTACAATTTGTCATGGGCTATCACAGAATCCTCTGAGGGATGCTCTGAGATAGCTTTTATTATATGAGACACTATATCAACATAACAAGACAACCGTTATTCATCATATATTTCCTCTCTTTACCCTCCTATAACCTGTGACTACTTCTTTCCCCCAAAGCCCAAATCCCTATTCCTTTCTACAGCTCAGGATGTTATAAAAATTTCAATCATGTGGCCCTTATTTGAGCCTCATATTTTTGGGACTCTCATGCACTTGCCTATTATAAAAATGGCTTTTTCCTGCTGACCTCTTACTATTAGTTTATTTCATAGACTCAATTATTAAAACTTTGGAAGATACAGAGAGAAATTTTTTTTCTCCCCTCCACCATCTCTGGGCTGTATTATAGGTGGTTCCTTCAAGTTCTATTTCCCAACTCTCAAATTGTCTCTTCAGGTCTGTTTAATTTGCTATTCCATTCGGCCATTGTGATTTGTGTGTACATTTGAAATCTATAAGTTTTCTTTGCAATATTTGCCTTATTGGTTTTTAGATCCTCTTGTTTCTATTTTTATCTATTTTATGTCTATTAGTCTTTTATGTATGGATTTTTTCACATTTTTTATCACATTATTCTGAGAAGTCTTTCAATATCTAGATCTTTCATTTATTTCTTCTGTTGACTCTTACTTGTGTTTTTTGTTTGTTTTGCGTTTTCTTTAATTGTGAACTATATTTTATTGCATGAAATCTGTGTCATTCTAAGAACCCATGTTGAGATGCGATTACAGTGATATCAGCACTTATTTTCAGGCAGTCTCAGCTTCCAGCAGCTCCTCTGTTACCTGATTACCTGTTAGGGTTTAGTCACCATTGATGTTGTTACTTACTTTATTCATAGGCCTTCATACATTTCCCTTCACTCCTGTAAGTGTAACAATGCATTAAAATTTATGTTTATTATGTTTGCATAGTTAATAATCTGGTTATATTTTAATTGGAAGGTCCTACAGAGTATCTAGTGTGCCATTTTACCAAAAATCAAATCCATGTGTTTTTCAGTAAGTTAAAATTGTCATGTCAGGCTAAGAATTTGAGTAGTTTAGTGCTCTAAGGAACTTTGCACACATTCTCCAGAAGGATAACACATCTTGTGATTATTGGTGTCCAAACTCTATATTTCTATATTTCTGACCTCCAAACTCTATATTTCTAATGAGAGAAATAAAGGTCAGAGGGATGAAATGACTTGTTTGTGTTACTTTAGAAATTGAAAACCAAAAATTATGACTGGAGCTTATCACTAGCAACTAAGAAATTCCTTCGGTTTGTCAAGTAGTTTGTGAGTTAGACCCAGAGGAAAAACACTTCCAAAGACAAAATAAGAGCTCTCCTTGCAGCAGACAGTTTGGCCTATGCAAGTCATCCAGGATGTCCAGCAAATGTGCCTTATCCACATTTTAGGTACAAACTGTAATTCTATCCATCTTGAGTTTGCTCAGCACTTACAAAGTAGGGTTGTGATAAATTGGACAGAAAGAAAATTTCCCAATAAATCAGTTGCTTTTTGAGTCCTAGACATATGTTGTCTTCTTCAGACACCATAGTATGTCTTCTTTCATCATAAGAATATCTTTCAAGAGCATGTGGGAATGACCCAAAGCCAGATGCTTCACTCTCCAACACATAAGAAAGCAGTTACATCTGCATTTGCAGATTGACAACAACTAGATGATTATCATCCACGGAGATTTTGCGTGAAACCCTCCCTCCACAGAAATGATCACATCAGGAACAGGGAGTTAAAGTGTCTTATGTTTTCTAGGCCCTGAGCTGACTGAGGTCACTTTGAATCATAGATTAACAAATGAGAGGGACATGTAGTAGAGGACTGTGCTAGAGGTCTGGCCCACCTTTGTGGTATTAAAGATAGGACACTAAAGATGCCTGTAAGAGTAACATGGAGAGAGATTTTTGTGAAAAGAGTGTATGTTGTCATTGTGGTCAGGTGCTGTCAAGTCAGGTCAGACTCAGCAACCATAAGCACAACAGAAAAAAATACTCCGCAAATCTGTGCCAGACACATGATTATTTTTATGTTTGAGTTGATTGTTGTACACACTGTGTTAATACATCTACTTGAGGTTTTTCCTTTTTTTGTTTTTGGTGACTTTCCACTCCCCCAAACTTGATGTCCTTCTCCAAGGATTGGTCCCTCCTGACATGTTGAAAATGCGTAAGATGTAGTCTATCCATCTTTGCTTTCAAGTAGCACTCTAGTTTCACTTCTTCTAGGACAGATCTCATGGTTCTTTTGGCAGTACATGGTATATCCAATATTCATTTCCAGTACCATAATTCAAATGTATCAATTCTTCTCCTGTCTCCCTTATTCAATATTGAGCATTCACAACCATATGAAGTGACTGAAAATACCATGGAATGAGTGAGGTACAACTTTGTCTTCAATGTGACATCTTTACTTTTCAACACTTTAAAGAGATATTTTGCAACGGCTTTTTCCAGTGCAAATGTGTCTTTTGATTTCTAGACTGCTGCTTCCATGGGTGTCACTTGTAAAACAGCTAAAGCAAAATCACGGACAACCTCAATGTTTTCTCCATTTATCATGAAGTTGCCTACTGACCCAGGTAAGGATTTTTGTTTGGTTGATGTTTAGGTGCAATCCATACTGAAAGGTGTGTTCTTTGATCTTCATTAGTAAATGATTCAAATACGTCTCACTTTCAGCTAGCGGAATTGTGTCATCTGCATAATGCAGGTTGTTAATGAATTTTCCTTCAATCATAACACTGGATACTTCTTCATAAAATCCAGCTTCTCAGATTATTTACTTGGCATAGAGATTGAAGAAGTATGATGAAAGGATACAACCCTGATGCATATCTTTCTTGACTTTAAACCAGGCAGTGTTTCCTTGTTTTGTTTGAAAAACTGCCTCCTGGCCTGTGTAGATTCCTAATGAACACAATTAAGTGCTCTGGTATTCCCATTCTTCACAGTATTGTCTATAAATTGATATAATCCATATAGTCAAATGCCTTTGCTTAGTCAATAAAACATAGATAGACACTTTTCAGGTATTCTCTGATTTTGGCTAATGTCCATCTGATATCAGCAATGATATCCCTGTTTCCATGCCTTCTTCTCAATTCTGCTTGATTTTCCAGCAGTTAGTTGTCTATATACTGTTTCAGTTGTTCTTGAATGATCATTAGCAAAATTTTGCTTGCATGTGATTATAATGATATTGTTTGATAGTGTCCACATTTTCTTGGATCCCCTTTCTTGGAAATAGGCACAATATGCATCTCTTCCAGTGTGTTGTCCAGGTAGCTGTTTTCCAAATCTCTTGGCATAAATGAGCGAACAGCTCCAGTGCTGTATCTGTTTGTTGAAACACCTCTATTGGTATTCCATCAGTTCCTGGAGCCTTGTGTTTCATCAATTCCTTCAAGGCAGCTTCCACTTCTGCCTTTAGTACCACAAGTTCCCGATCATATGAAACCTCTTAAAATGGTCATCCTCCACTTCTTTTCTGTACAATGATTCTGTATATTTCTTCCATCTTCTTTTGATGTTTCTTGTGTTGTTTAATATTTTCCTTGCCGAGTGCTTCACTGTTGCCTCCAGAGGCTTGAATTTTTTCTTCAATTCCTTAAGCTTGAGAAAAACAAAGCATGTTTTTCCCTTTTGATTTTCTATCTTCAGCTGTTTGCACATGCCATTTTAATATTTGATTTTGTCTTCTCTAGCTGTCCTTTGAAATTGTCTGTTTAGTTCCTTAACTTCATCATTTCTTCCTTTCACTTTAGCTGCTTGATTTTCAAGGACAAGTTTCAGAGTCTCTTTTGACATGTAATTTGCTCTTTTCTTTTTTTTCCCCCTGTCTTTTGCTTTCCTTATGAAAAATGTCTTTGATTTCATGCCACAACTCCTCTAGTCTTCTATCATTAGTGTTTAATGCATTAAACCTGCTCTTGAGGTGATCTCTGAACTCAGGTGCAATATGTTCAAGGTTATACCTTGGCTCTTGTGCACTTTCTCTAATTTTCTTCATTTTCAGTTTGAACCTGAATAGGAGCAATTGATAGTCTGATCCACAATCAGCACCTGGTCTTCTTCTGATATTTGATATTGAGCTTTTCCATTCTGTCTTTCCATAAATGTAATCAATTTTGTCCCTGTATGTTCCATCTGATGAGTTCTATGTGTATAGTTGATGTTTATGTTGGTGAAAAAATGTAGTTGCAATCAAAAGGCCATTGGTCTATCCAAATTCTATCATGTGATCTCTAGCATTGTTTCTGTCACCATTTTTCAACTCTGAGCTTTCTTCTTTGTTTCCAACGTTTGCATTCCAGTCACCAGTAATATCAGTACATCCTGATGGCATGTTCAACCTATTTCAGATTGCAGGAGCTGATAGACATCTTCTCTGTTTTCCTTTGTGGCCTTGGTGGTGGATGTGTATATTTTAGTAATAATCATATTAACTGGATTTCTTTGTAGGTGTTTGGATATTATTCTATTACTGATGGCATTGTACTTTACGACAGATCTTGAGATGTCTTTTTTGATGATGAATACAATCCTATTTCTCTTTAATTTGTCATTCATAGCATAATAGATCATTTGATTATCTGATTCAAAATGGCCTATTCCAGTCCATTTTAGCTCACCAATGCCCAGAATATTGATGTTTATGGGCTCCATTTCTCTTTTGATGATTTCTAATTTTCCAGGATTCATACTATGTACATTTCCAAGACTCATACTATGTATATACTATGTACTATGTAAATGGATATTTACAGTTGTTCTTCCTCATTCTGAGTTGTGCCTCATCAGGAAATGGAGGTCTCTGGGGCTTTACCCATATCTATCATTAAGGTAGAGTTTACTTTGAGGAGGCAACTCTTCCCCAGTCATTTTTGAGTGACTTCCAACCTGGGGTACTTATTTTCTGGCACTATATCTGATAGTGTGCCTCTGCTATTCATAGGGTTTTCAATGTCTAAATGTTTCAGGATGGGACTGCAGTCCTAGTCCCTCATCTGCCTTAATCTGGAAGTTCAACTGGGTTTTTGTAGTTGCTATACACTATGCTGCCAGTGCCTATTCTAAGTCTTGAGAAATCAGAGGCTCTTGAAAAAATACATGGTGATTGAATTGAGAAATAAGGAATGCTTGACCATTTTTTTAGCTATAGTGACAGTATTGATTCAGGCCACTGGATGGTGCTAAAAAACCACCCATGCATGCACAAAATAGACTTTCTAGCCTTCCAAGCAGAAGACTCATCTTTCTCAGTTTTTCAAACCATCTTAATCTGGGTATCACACAGCCTTTTCTTTCTGAGAAAAGCTGGAAATATTTCTGATTCATTCTTGAAAGTGCTGATTATGCCAGCGACACTTCTACTAAAACTGGATCCACACTGAGAAAATTTCTGCAGCTCTGACATGCAGAAGGCAGACACATCTGTAGGACATTGGTTGTTGTAGGACATTGTTGTTGTTTTGTTCAGGGCTGTCAGTGTAGATTAATTAATAGAAAGCAAGGAAACCAAGAGGTCTGAGATTTGGGTCCTTTCTCAAACTCCATGTATGACTTTCCTCAAAATGAAAATATTCACCCTGATCTGTGGTTTTCTAACTGTGCTTTTGTTCCTCAATGACCCAAGGAGACCTCAGAGGCCCTTTCAGCTGCCAAGGCTTGTGTGTGTGTGTGTGTGTGTGTGTGTGTGTGTGTGTGTGTGTGTGTGTGCATGTGTGTGTACGTGTGTGTTGGTTAGAGGAGATGTGAAAGGAGAATACAGGATTGCCTCTTCCAGTTCTCTCAGCCAGATCAGTTCCATGTTGGGATGGGGTTTGTTTTGTTTTGTTATTAAGAATATAAGCCTCTGTTAGAAGAAAATTTGCATAAGCTACAAAACTAAGTAATCTTGATGCACCTTACAGCCTTCACCTTCTGTGGTTCTAAATGCCTCAGTTTTCTTGGTTGAATTTTTCATCCTCATGCCATGAGGATGTGAATTTCTGGAGCAGCCTGAAAGCAGCACCTGCAGGTCTTGGCTCACCCACAGCACCTCCGCTTTCCCCTCTTGGTACTATCTTCTTACTTTCTCTGTGTGATCTGAATTTCTGGCCCAAATAATTCACCATATCAGGCAAGAGGTATTTGGAGGATTGGAGAGACACAGAGCTAACATGGCAATACAATTAATTGGAGAAGAAAAGATATCTACTTCTTATAGCGAGCTGGAAGAAGCAAATAAGCAGAAACTGAATGCCAAGTTCCTGAAGTGGGAAAGCACCAGCCCAGGGCAGACTGTACACAGAGGCAGGAACAAAATGCACAGAGAAGATGGTTACAGAGATGGGCAAGTGAGAAGATGATGTAAAACAGTTCAGCCAGTATGTTCTAATTGTCTATGATGTGCTGCTATAAGGACACAGAGATGAATGTAAGGAGATCTGAGGAGATAGAGGCAGATGCAACACTGGAGAGCTTCCAGACCATATCTAAATGCTTTTAGAGTGGAAAGGATATGAGGCTAGGGCTGACAGAAAAAAGGCACCAAACCTGGTGCTGATGAGTTTGAAAGACTTTCCAGAGGAGTTAATGCCCAAACTGATTATCAGTTGGCCCAGAGACCACTGCCACAGTCTTTGGTTAAAGAGTTTTTATCAAATTTTATTGAAGTCATTGTCATACTTCTGTCTTTGATGGTTGGTTTCACACAAATATGTAGAATTAATCACTACTCTTCATTAAGTTCTAAGCATAGTGCTAAGCCCTTTACCTACAATTCCATTTTAATCCTCACAATAACACTGTGAGCTAAGTAGGTATTAAGATATTTATGTCAAAAATTATTTTATGGAAAATTCAAGCATGTGCTAAGCTTCTTTTTAAAGAACACTTTACTGTTACAGATATCATGTGGGATGAACAGTTATCAGCCTGGGATCAGTTGTGTTTTATTTACGCTTCATCCACTTTCAGATGTCAGGAGTATGTCAAGGCAAAATCCAAACATTCCATCACTTCATCTGTACCTAGATCAGTACATCAGCCAGGTGCTGGAGTGCATACTGGTAATCCCAGTGACTTGGAAGGCTGAGCAAAGGATTGAGAGTACAAGGCCAGATACAGCTCATGCACCTTAGCAAGACACTGACTCAAAATAAAAAATAATGAAAGGGTGGCTATGTACAGTTCAGTGGTAGAGCACCCTATATTCAATCCCCAAGTACTGGAAAAAACAAACAAACAAACAAACAGTATTTAATGTAAGAGATAAGGAAACTTCAAGAAATATAATCACAAGTCTACTGTCAGCTAATGGAGTACTGTCTTGCCTGAAAGCCTGAAACAATGATAAAAAAAAAAAAAGACAAAATGTGCAAAACTGTTTTTCAAGACTCTGGGCATCAGGCACTAATGGACAGCGGTACTTAAGAGACAATAAACAATGAGTTGACCCCACTGGCCCAAGACTATTGCCATGAGAAAGACCAGGGAGAAGAAGCTGGATGGAGTTCCTGATGGGGATTCTGTGGAAACTGATTGTTTGAATCTAAACTGCAAATGGAAATGCCAATGACTTTTGGCAGCTAAAACAAGTTTGAGAAAGAAATCAGAATGGCAGTTGTATCATTACCTGATTTCAAGACTTATCATAAAATTATAGTGATCAAGACAGTCAGTGTCAGATGTGTATCAGGATAGGCAAATAGATCAATGGATCAGGACAGGGATCTGGAAATACACACACACACACACAAACACACACACACATATATATACATATTATATATATATATTAATATATATGTATGTGTATATATTATATATATTATATAATATATATATATATTATAATATATATATATTATATATTTATATATATTAAGGGACATATATATATATATGTGTGTGTGTGTGTGTGTGTGTGTGTGTGTGTGTGTGTGTGTGTGGGCTGGGATTTAGCTTAGTTGGTAAAGCACTATGCTGCAGTCTCTGAGGTCTCAAGTTCAATTCCCAGCACTGCACAAATGGGAGAAGGGCCTGGTAATCCACTCCCCGATACAGTCGCCATTGAAAACCCTATGAGGTCTTTTATCCATTTTGAGTTAACTCTTGTGTATATTGAGAGATGCGGATCCACTTTCATTTTTCTGCATGTGGATGACCATGTTTCCCAGCACCATTTGTTGAAGAGGCTGTCCTTTTTCCAGTTTACATGCTTTGCTCCTTTGTTGAAAATAAGGTGGCTATAGGTGTGTTGAGGTATATCTGGGTCTTCTATTCTGCTCCAGATGTCTTTGGGCCTATTTTTGTGCCAGTACCAAGCTGTTTTTGCAACCACTGCCTTGTAGTAAAGTTTGAAGTCAGGGATTGTGATTCCCCCTGCATTAGATTTGCAGCTTAAAAGTGTTTTGGCTATTCGTGGTCTTTTGT